>JAOWAW010100527.1:0-15522 GCA_028565695.1 Nicola tetela
TTGCGAAAGGCAGCTGACCACTCTCCACTCAGCTTAGTCTGATCATCACACCTTCATTTGTACATTTGAAATGTACTGCTTGAAGTTTTTTTATTACACTAAGCATCACGGTCATGCATGAAGTGGAAATCAAATCTTGTCCAGATTTTTAGTTGTCACCCCTTATGTCACCCAAGCTTAGTGTAATGCTAGAAATTGTTTCAAGTGGTTATACTTACCTACAAGTCCAGAATCTGGTTCCAAACAGGGTCAGTACTATTAATGAAGAACAGTTAACAGCATCCCTCCCCCAGCCAGAGAGCTTTTCTTGTAAGATGTTTCTCTAGGTTTTCCATGTATCTTGAGTGTTGACTAATTTGACAGCTGCCAGAGGAGTAACAATTAACTTTTGAAGACATTGAGAAACACTTGGTAGACTTTCAGATACGTTTAGAAGTGCAAGGATGGCAGCTTTCACATTTCCTATCAAACATGCAGCCAACTAACCTAGTGCTTCTAAGCGTATCTGAAAAATTTCAGTCAAGAGTATCTATAGTTATAGTCCCGGTGCTTGTATCTCAATGAGCGAAAGTTGTTACCCCTGCCATGCTCACGGGTGCACCCCAAATCAGTCAACAGACAACAGCTGAAGCCTATAGCAAAACCTTACAAAATGTTTTAAGCCTGAGTAGAACAAAAAAAAAAACTCTTTGACTGGTGAGCTGGAAACTGTTCTTAGTTGATAACTAAATATCATGATTATTTGGATTCTGGCCCTCCTTAAACACAATTTTGAGCATCGCAGTAGACAGAGCCCTCACCTGTATCAGAACACATGGTATACTCACTTGTTGACCCTAGCTGCTCATGACAAACAATGACAGGCATGCAGGTAGGCAGATTGTCCAAGAGGCTGAAATCAAATGCCGGTACATAACTATTCCAACAAGCACGTAGACACTAGGATCACCAAGTAAATAAGCAGGCCTAGACCTACATCCAGAGATGATGAGAGATCAACGAAAAAGACCATGCGGACAGACTGACAGATTGGGTGAGTACCGGTAGGCCTGTCTCTCATCTTGATCATGCTGAAATCAACAAATTTTGGTGCGTTTTATTTAGGCACTTCATCCGATTGCAGAAGCTTTATGTGGGTGGTGGAAATCAGTTTCACCTCTGGATAAAAAGACCAAAAATTAAACAAGGCCAAAATTTTGTTCATTAACAGTACTTCCACGAAAAGTGAGCAGTTCATATGGTGCTGCAGAGCTAGTATAAGGAGGAACTGAAGGAGTTTTTTTGTTCTAATTTGAGTTTACTGTTTTTTTTTTAGTCCTGAATTATGATGTAAATTGTTCTGAATTGTGATTCTGACTAATGATGTAAATTGATTTGAATCGTGCATTCTGACTTGTGATGTGCCATTCACCTCATGACTATGGACCTCAGCAAACAAATTTCAAGAAATGTGTTATAATTGAGTTTACCAGTCTGTTGTCGCTTCATAATCTTATTCAATCTATTTTTGTGTTTATCTTTCTCTTATTCTACTTTGTATCTCCTTTGTACAACTATCTATCATACCTTACCCATACGCTATTTTCCTTTTTTTTTGTTGTTATATCCTCGTGAGCTTTAATTTTGGTTTAGTTGTTCGAATTTAGTTGTCGAAAGTGTCACAAACGCACACCAGTCTATCTTCATTTAGTAGAGAAGTAGCAGCAAAAATTCAGATTACAAGCCAGTTGACTTGAAGAGTGCTATTTAGGCTATTTACCAGATCTAGATGGAGGGTCAGCTACAGATGCCCATTGTTAGTGATTTGATGACTGGATCAACTGACTGGCTGTGAGGCAAAGGCTTAGTCTGTTATTGTTAACCTGTCTACCATTTGTAAGAGGAGAACAGGTCTCATGGTGCGGTCGTGGTGCACATGTGCCTCAACAATCACTGGTGATAGTCAGTGGTAGAACAAGGCACATTAGTGGCTACACGTGTTGCATTGATATCGCCTTGACATCACATCCTAAGCTGCTATCACATACTGTTATCTCAGACCTGACTTTAAAATTCTTGATGATGCACACAAATGGAACTAGGAAAAGAACTTTGAGAAATCATCAGACCATTCTTAGGAAATTAAACCAGTGTAATTAAATGAAACTTTAATAAACAAACTTAATTTCTTTCAGTCATCCCCACTCTTTCTTGACTTTTTTTAGACTTATACTATTTTTTTGTCATTAAATTTGTTTTTCCCATAACCTGCTGCAATAATACTTGAAAACCTTGCACTGGCTGACAGCCATCTTCAAGATAAATAAAGATGAAGATAAAATAGAGCTACCCACATATAAGCATTTGGAAAAGAAAACTATTTCGCTACACCCTGACATTTCATTGGTATTGTTGTGATTCAAAACTGGTATATTTTGGTCAACTTACAATGATAGTACTGTTCTGAGTTTTCTCATAATTTGTTCGTTCATTGTATTGATTCCATTGATTGAATTAATGCAGGAGCATCAGACAAACGCTGACAATGCAAATATGTCTACATGCATGTGTTGATTTCAACCTGAATTTGACTTCAAGCAGTCACTAGTATATGAGTGTAGACTTGAAGAAAAACAAATGAGTCAACTAATTTTTTTTATTTATTTAGTCTCGGTACAGTAGTGCTGAGCAAAAGAGCATTAGAGAGGTGAAACAGTGCTTTGCTCACATGGTCTGGGTTGAAGTACCATTACCATCTTAGCTAGGTCAGTAAGCAGTATTTGTAGAAATATCCACTAAATATCAAGCTCAAGCATGAGGAAGCTTACGCTTCCCGAAGAATTCATTAAACAGTGAAGTTTTAAAGAACATACACACACACACAAATCAATATATGGCACAATGACAATTAAGTGCAATGGAAACATGTGATAGAAGTACTACTAGCTTATCCCTCAGAACAGTGAAAAATGGCTTTCTATTGGGTCTGTGTCCGAATTCCCATTAATACTTGCCAATCTGCCACTGATCATTTCATGCTGTTGAATTGATCCAGCCAATGGGACTTTTTCTAAGCTTACATCAAACTGACTGAACTGTGTTACTCTTATGCTATATTAGCCACACAACTATGAACTAGCAACTGGTGCAAGCTTTCATGACAACAGCAGCTAATAAACACAAGCCATGCAAACAACTGACAACATGCACAGAGTAGGTTCTGTTTTTAGAATGGCCTACTCTTCCTCATCTTGACAAAGGAAGGGAGGGAGAGAGAGAAAAAGAGAAATGATATATACTTAGTCTCGATGCTCAACTATTTGCATTACTCATATAACATAGTTGGTAGAGACTGCGTAAAAATAAATCTTTTCCAGAAAGTTTTGGACAAAAGCAACTATGATTCCCACATCTTTCTTGAAAGTAATGGGAATTCAAACAATACGATAAAAATGTCTCCTTCAAGAAATCATGAAGTGCACAAAAAAGTGCCAGATGAAAAAATGTGCTTGTGTGTGTATGCACACATGCATGCATGCATGTGTGTTTTCATGAGTGCGTGAGCATGTATACGTGTATGTGTGCATGTCTTTGGATAGGTAAGTGAATGACACGAGCTAAGCAGCAGAACAAGAAAGAACTGTAGAGAAATGTCTGTAAAGAGGAAAGATAACCAATGCCATGGCAATTGATAGGTAAGTTAAAAGACTTCCTGAATCAGTCAGTAGGCCTGGTACAAATAACAGACAACAGAGATGCTTCAGGACAAAAATATTTAAAAATGTAGAGGCAGAAACTCTGGAAAAGGGCAGGAAATGGCAAGAAAGCAAGTGAGGAGAAAGATGCAAACAGAATGAAAGAAAACTAAAAAAAAATGAAAATGTGTGGTGTGGATAGAGGCAAACACTGACTGATAGTGTTCAGGTTAAGTTGCAAAGCAAGTGTATCACTCGCTCTTCAATTTCAATGGTCCTCATGACTGTCTTGTATTGTTTGCAGAACAATAGAGATGTCTGGTGTCAGCGTTCTTTCGGACGTTCTTTCGGCCAATGATTTTGACACAGCAGATGAGTAGCGATGAAGGTTTGGCTGTGTTCTATCCACCTTCTGCTGCACCTTGGATAGCAGCCTTTTCATGAGAAGCTGGAGTGTTTGGACTCTGCCTGGGTGATTTCTCCCATCCTGCAGGAAGTGAAAGTCAAGCCAAAGCAGGAATGTATACTTTGTGTAGAGAAAATCTAGCCTGATTTTACACGAGGTTCTTAGCCATCTATAGTCATTCTTACAAGTGCCAAATGCTACTGTTTATCTCATAATTATACAATAGCCCAACACATTCTAAGGTATAAGAGAGCTAAGCCTGCATGTTCGACATGTCAATTGGTAACCCATGTACTGAGGTAGTTTAACCAATGAATGGCCCACAATACTTAGTGGGGTGCTTCAAAACACTACTTCTATGTTATTGGCAAACCCTGCTATTTTAACTTGTAAACCAGACCAAAACAACACTTGTTAAAGACATTTGGTGCTTGCTGAAGGCCATGGGCAGGCTATAAATAGCCATAAATGGTTAAAAATAATGCAAAATGAGGAGGTATAAACCTGAGGTAATTCTCTGGAAAACCTTTCGAAAAAAGTTCTGACTTGGGGTAGTTTTGCGGCCTCACTGCCCTTGCCAATCTGTTTTGGCCTTCCTAATTTGCCTTAGAGGATTAAACATTGCGGGGTTCATTTCTCTGGCTGTAAGAGGAATTTTGGTAAGGGCAGTAAGTTGCATTATTTTGAGGCATATGCAAACAAATTGCAATAAAAACTGTTTAGCGTGCAGGTGGTCCACATCTCCTCATGTATTTCCTTGCCTCCTGCATAGAAACCAGATATGGTGGCCTGTGGTCAACCACAAAACAATAGTTCTTACAAGCCTCACACCAAGCACAACTTGTGCATGTACAAGCACCAATGGCCAACCAGTACTGACAAGACGACTGTCCTTGGTGAGAGAAACCCCTCAGAGGCCCACTAGATTGTTTGCCCTACATGTGTGTTTACAACTTTAGGTCTTCGGTCCTGTGCTCCTCTAGGTCTACCTACACTAATGTCCGTGTAGACAGTGCCGATCAATGGCAGATTTGCTTTGATGCTGCAACCTGTAGGATATGCACTGACCTAGCCACAAGAGTGGCCATCATGTATAACGTCACACTTTCTTTGCCCGGATTTCATTTGTGGCTTCCTTTTCAGTCCTCACTACTAGTAAAATACCAACGTGCTGCGTGCACAGCAGTAGTGTTCACGGTGTGCTGCTAGCTGTGGCCAGTGCATGGTGGTGTACCCGTGCTCACAGGCTGGCTGTACAAGCCTTCCAGTTGAGCCTTCCCACACATGTCATGATGCATGCACATGTAACTATGCCTGCATGGATCCCATGGCCACCATATTAGATTTTTGGTAGGGAGCCATGGGTTAAATCACCAGAGCAGACCTCTGGGTACACGTACAGCTATTACCTGTGCCAAGCTCTAACCATATCGCATTCGATGTGCTCTGCTGCTGGCTTGCTACAGGTTTGAGCAAACCTGTATGAATTCTCGTAATCTCAGTGTATTCACTTTGTGTAAGGAGCCTAGAGCCTAACTGTTACAATGTTATGCTTGCAGGCACTGTTTATATACTTGACTTGAGGTTGCAACCTGTGATGTGGTGTTCTGGTTATTTCTGTGGCAACACATACATGTATATATGCTTAGAATTAGCACACACTGGCAATTTCAGCTGAAGTCCACACTACACAAGGGACACAGTTGTAAGGAACTCCAGCAGCCCCTACCAACCTCTAGTGAACCAAGGGAAGGAAAAAACCCTGGAACTTTAAGGGACTCTCTGTCTCAATACAGATCCAGCCTACTCCTGTGACAACTATGCAATACACTATCAACATGCGAGAAACCATGGAAATGGTAGGTAGATACTCAGTATGGATGGATGAAAAACGCATACAGTCACACACAGACAAACATGCACCCCCCAAACACTCACCCACACCCACTCAAGCATGCAGTAATTGTGCGAGGAACCCATCCTCTGTTCCTACTAGGCCTAATGATGATACATAATGAAGTAATTGGAATTTCCAGGCCAGGGAGAGCCTTCATGCTAATGCTGTCATAAGCATCAGAATTTCACTTGCATATTGAGGACTTAAAGTTAAAATGGGGATACTGATTGAGAACATCATACTAAAGTTTACCTCCCATGTTGTAAGGAACTCCTCAGCATTTGCAAAATTGATCCCTGGTTACAGAAGAGAAGAAAAAAAACAGCCACAAATGTAACAGTGCAAACCCTATACAGTGCTGTAACTGACACACAAACCCTATACAGTGCTACAATTAAAACACAAACCTTATACAGTGCCACAATTAAAACACAAACCCTATACAGTGCCACAACTAAAACACAAACCCTAACAGTGCCACAACTAAAGCACAAACCTTATACAGTGCCACAACTAAAGCACAAACCCTATACAGTGCCACAACTAAAGCACAAACCCTAACAGTGCCACAACTAAAGCACAAACCTTATACAGTGCCACAACTAAAACACAAACCTTATACAGTGCCACAACTAAAGCACAGACCCTATACGGTTTCCTCCAGTTTGTCATACTTTGAAGATGTAGACTAAGCATAATACATGGCTGCTATGGATCTCTTGACTACCTCACTCACTAGCAAGCAAAGGTGATGGTGAATTGCAAATATATCCCCAAGCAGATGTGTGTATAGATGCAGAGATACCAATGAGCTTCTACACACACATACACACAAACGCACAATGCCCTTATTGCCATATCTTTATACATGCCATTTCTAAACACACAGCCTCATTGGATAAGTAACAATATATACACTACCAGCTGCTTTCCCTTCTGCCATCTTGCACTTTACAATTTTACCGTTAAGTTGTAACAGTCAGAGTATACTGGTTTATTTCTGTGTCAGACGTTTGAAGTGCTTACTGTGCAGCGTGTTGTTGCCTACCAACGACTCTGACATGGCAAGAATAATGTCAGTGAGTAGCTGGTTAGCGTTGACAATTGTCAGGTGTGAAGATTCTGACATATGCTTGCTCACCTGCACGAGCACGTCGTCACCCCTGCACAATGGACAGAAAGCAAGATAAACATTCGCCTATGGTACTTTGACAATACAGTGCCTGTGCATTGATATGGCTCTCTTACACCATTGTATTATGAATCTGTAACCTAAACTCAGCCAAGTGAGGACACTTCCATGGCAAAATGAAACCATAGTCCATCATCTTTCAACAGCATTCTTCTTCACACTGGGATGTATATCTACATCATGTGCCAACTTCTCCAAAATCACATACATGTACTCCCGAGATGATAAACTATTTGTGTTGCACTGCAGCATAGAGTGTCAATTTCCCTCAGGAAATTAATTACAGAGCATGAATCCATAATATCACACTTACTGTAAAATTGGTTGGTTTTACAGGAAATATTAGCATTTTCTGAATGGACCCTAGCCTTCAATTATAGTTAGCAATAACAAAGGTTAGTTATCATTTACTCCAATGCATGTAGTCGCAGATGCTGGCGCTATGTCTTCGTCACAGGATTAATAATCTGTATTTCTAGAGGAAATCTTCCAAAAATTTCTCCAGCTCTAAACTTTGTCTTTCACTAAAATAACCAGTTTTGTAATACTCTTTTTCAGCTTGGTCTGCCAGTATGAGAAGTAACAACTTCAGAAATAGGAAGGAAAGGTCAAGAACAGGCAAAAGAAAGTTCAGAAACACAATGACACTTGCAACAACAGCAAACGCTAACAACAAACATGCTCAATGAAAGAACAGCTAGCCACTCACACAAGAGAGCATGCCTGCGGAAAAGCCTGGGCATATGTAGCAAGGTAAGAACAGATGGTGGTGATTTCTGTCTCCGACTTTGAAACAGTCAGGGACAATGACTGCCAACACAAAAAAAGGAAAGAGTTTGGGATAAGAAAAGAATGAACTGCTGAGAACAGAGGGCCGACACTGCTACTAAAATGAAAAACATCCAAGACACTACATGGATATTCCACATACAAATTTTGCTGATACATCAGTGGTTATAATTTCAACTAATTTCTTGGCAATGGTGAGATTTAGCCTAATTTTGTGCATGTATGCATTGTGTGTCTGAATATTGGACTTGTGCTTCTCAGTGAAGATGAGAAACAGTTTTAACTTATTGGTTCCAGTCCTAAATTAAGGCATCTTGTAAGAATGGATATGACGTATGTTAGACTGGCCAAATATCTGCTGTGCTGCAGTCCCAGTTTACGTCACAGACACACATTTTAAAATACAACCAACATTTGCGCTTAAAGCCAGCACATGGTGTGCATTGATATGTCATGGGAACAGGTAAGTTACTTGAACACAGACCCAGCAAACATGTGTCTTAATGCATGTGCTCAACCTCTCTAACTATATTCCATCTAAGATGTAGACTGGCCAAGCATACACAGTGGGTACTAATAATGCCCACACCAAACCTCAACATAATTTCAAGGGATATTTTCACGTACAATCAACTTCTTTGCACAGCAAAAAAACCTTTACAACAAATTGGTTCAAGCAATCATAAGCATTTGTTGGCTGCTGTTAGGCTGGTATTAAATAGCAGTCTTTGGGAACAGTTTCTCAAACTCTATAACATTAAATAATTTGGAAATTCTCTGTGTGCAGGTAAAGAGATCACTGCTGCTGATCAATTCCCTCCACATCTTTGGAATTGCAATATATTCCTTTCTCAATGCATGCTCCCTTCATCTTGCAAATGGCTTATCAACAATAGACATTCATGGTGACTTCAACAAACAAACCCAACTGTGACTAGCAGTTCTTGAGCTTCCTTTCAGTTTTGTTCAATCTTAAAGACTTTTGTGTAATGTAGCTCTGATACTGCTCTGTGTGCAAAGCTTGAAAGAAAATCTTAATAACTTGAAGTGATAAGATGTGTGGAATGAAGATCTTACCATTATGTAGATAAGAAGGGCAATGGATGTTGTGTCAGCATTCCCAGCAGCAAATGAAGAACTTTGCAAACTACACAACGTCTCGAGAGATGAGAGGTGGGCTTGTGATTCAGACCTTGAATTGGCCTGGAAGTCATTTCTGAGTGATAGATCAGCATTCATCTGTTGCTACAGCCAGAGAAACCGAGAAAGATAATGTGTTAAATGTTCTCTGCCTCTTCCAGAAACACACATCAAACAGAAACAAGTGGCAACGTCTGACGTGGCATACTTTGTTCAAAAAACCAAGCAGGCGCCACTGAGCTTCACTGTTTGATGGAAAGAGAACAGCTAAGAACGGTAGTTCATCCAGACCAGCAGGCCCTTCCAACTGCGAGATATTTAGTGAAGAACACTTGGAGACATTGTCAGATGCCCTAACAAGAACAGAAAACAAGTAGAAGTGATGTGTGAACCAGCTTGTTAACAACTGAAGGAAACCTCATAAGCAGAAAGATCAACAGTTCCTAATTAGGTCACCACCATGCTCTTTTTTCTGGTTGTTAGTTACATTTGATCATCTCTTCACAAAGCTAGTTCAAACACCTGCTGTGATTAATGTGTTGAGGAGAAAACTGACACTACATGATGCTGGGCTTCATGTCACATCCTGATCATTTATTAAATCGTGGTGTGTGTCAAAGAATGCTCGTGATTGAATCATGGCAGACAAATGGCATCAGATGCAAGTGGTACTTCACCACCTTTTACATTTCAGTCTCTCACTCATCCTCCTTTCATTTTGCACATTTCAGTCCAAAGTCCCATTTCTTTCCCTTCCTATGCCTCTCTTCCTACATTTCTCTACACCTGTCTCCTCTGCGTCTTTCTGAGTTGCTTGTTCTCCAACGTTATTGCTTACTCTTCCTCTCAAACTGACCAAAAAGCCATTAGTTTTGCTCCAGTACAATCGTACAATTAACCTACGTGTCCATCGTGTATTTGGTGGTGAGGTTGAGCATTGTGTTCAACAATCGCTCAGCTGTATTCCGTACAAATGCTTGTGGATGCAGGAGACCTGTTGAGGGTGACAAAACACAACTGCCAGAAATAAGTGATTATTTACAGCTTGCACAATCAGTTAACCTGCACGTACTAATCATGTGCATACTCAAATAAAACACATTACACACATGTCCGCACCTTTCAGGAAGTAGATGGCCAATCCATAAAGGGTGTGCTTTCTCAAATCAATCTCAACTTTGTCATCTGCTCCCAGCAGCACATCTTTATATGGTTCCCGAGCCTCGTCAAGAAACTCGGCCAGGCTCTGCATGAAAATATGCCCACATTATGCCTCATGGTCAGTCAGTTGCTCACTCCCCACCCATTTCCCTCCCAACCAATCTCCCTGATCCACTATAAGGCTTTAACAATCATGATCTTTACAGATGTCTGCATCAAACATGCACATTGTTACTTTCTTCAACACTGCTTTGCGAATCATTCCACCCTACCACTTTTCAAACCCTTCCACTTCTGAAAGAAAAAAAAAATTTAAAAAAGCCTTCAGCTGTCTGTGGGGATTGAACTCACCTATGGCACTGATTCATCTAGCAAACAAAAATCATCATCACTTTCCACTTCTGCCATCACACCACCTCAAAAAAGGATGGGCAAAGACGAAGCTTCAAGCTCTGACTATTGTTCACACAGGAGTTTGTCAATGGAATTTGATGGTAGTTTGAGATGATGGTCCAAGATGTTCCCCTAATGAGCACATCTACGTGATTCACATCCAGGAATCTCGCATATTTCGTAGGTCGGTCGCAAACGGTAGGCTCGCCAAATACTGGTTTCTGAAAGGAGTGACCTTGAGCAGACAGGATGACACTGAAAGAGAAAAATTTGTAAAAAAGCCTTCAGCCGTCTGTGGGGATCAAACTTGCCTATGGCACTGATTCGCCTAGCAAACGAAAATCATCATCACTTTCCACTTCTGCCATCCCACCATCCTCAAAAAAGGATGGCAAAGACAGAGCTTCAAGCTCTGACTATCGTTCACATGGGAGTTCATCAATGGAATTTGATGGTAGTTCGAGATGATGGTCCGAGATGTTCCCCTGATGAGCACGTCTATGTGATTCACATCTGGGAATCTTGTGTATCTCGTAGGTAGGTTGCGAATGGCAGGCTTGCCAAATACTGATTTCCCATGTGAATGATAGTCAGAGCTTGAAGCTCCATCTTTGCCCATCCTTTTTTGAGGATGGCGTGATGGTGGAAGTGGAAAGTGATGATTTCATTTGCTAGGCAAATTGGTGCCATAGGCAATTTCGATCCCTGCAGATGGCTAAAGGCTTTTTTACAAATTTTTCTCTTTCAGTGTCATCTGTCTGCCCAAGGTCACTTCCTTCAGAAACCTTCCACTTCTGCTGACAATACCCTTTGAGTGCAATAATAATAATATTATAAGTAGGGGTGTGACAATTAATCGCACTATTGATTATTGAGGCATATAGGGAGTTTTTGGCAATAATCAATAGTTGCTTCCAGCAACAATTATATTCAGGATGCATGCTCAGTATCTAAAGAACAGATGTTTGTGTTGATACCCTTTCTGTTTGATTTCTTGGCCTTAACACATGCCAAAAGGATAATTGCAATAGCAATGGTGACATCCTGCAAGCAATGCATCACAGCTGCACTGCATAAAGTATTGCATAGAGCAACAGATGATACATTAACACAGATTGTAACAGGGAATGGGCATGTTGATGATGCAGTGCCATATAATCGTTACTTGGAAATAGTCGCACTGCTTGAGAGCTATATAATCGTAAGCAAAAGTTTGGGCAATTCACAGCCATAATTCTAAGAAATGTTTTTAAAAGGCTAATCCTTGCTGGAGATCTCACAAGACTATCTTGCTTTTCACTGGCCTGGTAAATGTGAACAGTGGACCCCCATTGACAACAGTGACTTGCCCGGGGCTAAATTCACAATCTCACTTGCATAGGAGATAATTGTCTGCTGGCAAAAAGATTAGGCTTCACACCAAAGGTTACTACTAGCAATGCCTTGAATTCCCACTTGTCACAAACGCACTAACTACAATTTCTGCTAACAGCAGCCAGGTGAACTCAAGCTCAGTGTTCCCGTATCGACCTAGCATCTACATCGGCTCATGTAATCTAGCACTGCCTCAATTGACTACATCAGCAATACTTGCCTTGTTTTCAAAGCAGCCGTGGCTGTCAAGTGCACACACTGCAGCCTCAATCATGCTCAATCCGAGGGAAAACATCACAGTCGTGTTCATCTTCATCCACCAGAAGGAGAAACAAAACAAAGGGATGTCAAAGAAATTGTATTCAAGCACAGCACTGTGATGGCTACAGCACTGGTGGCTACAGCTCAATACACTAGGTTAAAGCTGTCAAGTGGCTCAGCCTTGCCTGCACTTCTTTCTTGCAAAGTAGCCCAGAAAAACTGGCAGGTTAATTTCCGCATATTAAATGTTCTGTGCATCATTGGTTGATGTCAGTTATAAACACTTTTGTTCAAAAAAAGACAGTGGCTGGCGTGCACAGCACAAAATGTGCGAAGAGGTTAAGTGAACCACACAAGAAAAGGAATGCATGCTCCTTTTCAACACACTCTTGCATGCCACAAACAGCCATTTGCTGAAAAGCACATTCTCCCAACAGTCAGATAACATTTAACACCCGAAAAGGAGAAAAAAAAGCAGAATAACTGTTTGACACTGTCCCTTACCTGCATGGTGCAGACACCAAACCAGAAGAGACCACCCAACATGTCAATCCTCTGAATGAAATAAAACAAAACAAAAAAACAGCAGTCAACGTAAGCAATTTCAACATGAAGAGCACCGTGAGCAACAGCAGCAAGCAATGGTGGCAAAAATTGGGCAACTCTATCACAACAACGAAATATAAGTAAAGAAAACTAAACTATTTTTTAAAAACAAGGACTCAGGAGAAATTATATATACGTTGATAAATAGTCAACACAACAATCAGTGAAGTATTTAACAGGAGTATCAATAGAGGTCAATAATACACTACCATTTCAACAGTGCTTACTTTGCCAATGCAGGGTATCATCAGTGTTGTGGCTTTGAGCAAACTGACAACATAGATCTGATGATCTCGGAAATTCTCAAGGGACTGAAAAGGAGAGCAAACAGATTGAGTAGTCAAGGTGAAGCAGACTTAAGCTGTTCTGTGTTCAAAGCTTAATTTCATTCATGCCTTTAGTTAGTGATCAAAGGATGTGTGCTGTTTTGCCAGCCAAGTGTGGTGAGAATAGCAAGAAGCAAGTTCTTGCTAGTTGTGCCTGATTTCATGGTATATTAGAATCTGATCACGAGAGCGGCTGCTCCCTTCAATCCAGCCAGCCTCCATCGTATTCGTTTCTGTAAATGTACCAAATCAGGATGCTGTTTTATCTCTGTGAAAAATAATTATTTGCAGGAAGATGACCACATTGTAAAGTGTTTCTTCCATTGCACATGCTTGCTGTAGCAGAGAATGGCAGTTTTCCTCTCAGAATTTTGCTGTAAATTAATTGGCAATCAACCTGTCTTCTTGGTGCTTACTGAGATATTCCTCAGCTCTGAAATATTTCCTGCATGGTGCCAGCTTTAATCACTCTACCAACAATCATTTGTCAGCTTGGCATGACTTCAGTTGTTCTTTCCAAGTTCCTTGGTTAGTTTTACACCTAAATTAAAGCTATAAGCGTTGCATGTGGTTGGCAATGCAGGTACCACAACCTTAAAGATGTGTGTACTGAGATCAGAATGGCAATATTCCGGAAAAATAGGTATGAAGATTAACTGTATGAAGAAGAAGAAGAAGAAGAAGAAGAAGAAGAAGAAGAAGAAGAAGAAGAAGAAGAAGAAGAAGAAGAAGAAGAAAAATTCTAAGAAGTCACCATACCTTGTCAAGCAATTGCAGACACTGAGCAATGTGTTCCTGTGGCTTACTGCTCACAGTACCCAGCACAACCAGATCACGAGCCAGCAGCATTGTGCTGGAGCTGAAAGTTCGCCTTGAAGCAGAAAAGAATTATTTGGCAAAAAAAAACTGCCAGTAACATAATTATGTCTAGATCTAGAGGAAAAGTAGTGAATGGAGACCTTATTGAAAAAAAAAGGGAGAGGGCTGGAGAAAGGGAGATAGATGGTTAGAAGATACTGAATGACGAGGACGAAGAAACAATTATGGGAAAGTGACAGGAAAGAGGGGAACAACAGAGATATGGTGGAGAGCTCTTGCGGATGGGGAAAACAAAAGAAAGTTTAGAGGGAAACTCACCATTCAACGATCACCTCGAAATCTGTTAGCAAATTGGCCTCGTCTATATCTGGTAAGGAAATCTGCAACACAGCAGATACAACAAACGACCAAAATTAGCCAGCATTGATCATACGACCATTCAAGGCATCTTGCTTGAGCAAAATGACAAAAAAACACCACCACATGACCAAAACAAGCATCAAAGTTCAGCATGCTTGTGCTTGCGGTTGCTGGTGGATTTACTGATGGCACACATGCATGCAACCCCAAACGTTCAGAATTAGCAAAAGATTTGTTTGCTTCAGGCATGCTCAGCAGCTGTATATACTGGTCAATGCAATACACATACCAGTGGAGTTCTTGCAAAGCAGCAGTGAAATAGTCAACAATGAAAGCTGCCTTAAGCTTTCTATAGACATATGCACTACTGGCTTAGGCAAAAGTACACATTCTCACCAAATTGGGTCATATACAGATGTAGTCTCCCACTTGGGTTGGCAAAGAAAAATTTGGAAAAAATTCAAGTAGCAACTGACCTAAAAAGGTGTAAAGATGTGGAATGAGCTAGAACAAGGATGTGATGCATGGACATTGGACTGTAATGTCTCAACAATGTTGCCTAAGTCTGCTCTTGGGTAAGTTTCACGTGTGCCATTGATCTCAACAATTTTTTCATTTAGTTATTTATTATACAAATATGCAGCAGCAGATAATGGATATTTAATATGGCGTGTATGGACTAGAAAAATTTAAAGATTCATGTTAATTTTACTCTCTCTCTCTCTCTCTCTCTCTCTCTCTCTCTCCCTCTCCCCCCCCCCCTCTCTCCTCTCTCTCTCTCTCTCTTGGCAGCATTTCCATGAAGTGTGCCCTCTGCAAACTTTTAGTTCAGATAGGCTTGCACTCTTTACTGAGTACATGTCCTAGTGAGCATGATTATAAGATTCCACACTCATAGGCCTGGCCAGCCACTGTATGTGCAATTACTCGATCAAACATGAAATGTCAAAATTGAGGATAATTTTTTTAATCAAAGTTAAAATATATTCTGACACCTTGGACAAGAAAATTTTCTGTTTCTCTGTCAACCTATCTCTCTATCTCCCATCTCTCTCTCTCTCTCTCTCTCTCTCTCTCTCTCTCTCTCTCTCTCTCTGTCTCTCTCTCTCTCTCTCTCTCTCTCT
>JAOWAW010100538.1:0-25390 GCA_028565695.1 Nicola tetela
TCTCTCTCTCTCTCTCTCTCTCTCTCTCTCTCTCTCTCTCTCTCTCTCTCTCTCTCTCTCTCTCTCTCTCCGTCTCTTTTCATTGTGTTTTTGAGGTCATGGACAAGTCACACAGACAGTCACGGTGGCTTCAGGTCAATTGCAAAACGCTGCTTGAGGCAAACGTGCCTGCTATGCGGATCGTCGCTCTTTGATTACTCGAGGCCAAGTCTACGATCCTACGCATCACAACTACCAGGAAATTGATGCTGAATCGACAGAACAAGGACAATTACGCGCCCTTCTCGACACTCTTCCCGCCAAGTCCGATTCAGTCTTCGAGCTCTTCAGGCAAGTACTGGATGAACTTTGTCCGAACGTGCTAGCCTCATATATTAACCCTTCACACGCTCTAAAGGAACTTGACGAGACAGCTCGTTCGAACTACCGAGAGAACTTGAGGGTTAGACCATTAACATGTTAAAACGCTCTAACTCAATCAACGCCAGCACATTTCTTCTAAACCTGTCTATAGTTGAAAAAACTAGCGGAAAGTCTGGTGAGTGACCTCCTCTCGAGTGGCGCCAAAGAAATTGAGAGGCAAGACTATCTCTATTCACGGCCTGCCGATCAGACACTGGTTCGCTGGTCTATTTCCTCAATTTCAAAGGGAACAGACATGCCAACAAGCCGCAATAGTAGAGGCAAGGCCAAGCTATGAAGCCACGTCTCCAGTTGAAACAGCAGATGTTGCAGTGGCTAGCGCAAGCAATGCTTCAGCTGTTGGTGTTAGTGGTGGAGAAGATGATAACTCTTGTGTGTTGCAATCCGCGCAGCATGTTGGTATATACGAGAGGGGAGGGGGCAGGCAGTGGGAAAACGTCATGTCTCATGAAAGCTGCGAACATGTACACGGAAGGAATCCTTATGGCTAGGAGCGTGCACGCTCCTCTTCTGCAAACTTCGTGACCCCAATGTGCAAAATGCTGACAGCAGCTGCTTCGATAGTTGAAGCTCAACTTAACAGATGAGAAGTGTAAACAGTTTGCTAATGTTCTGGAAATCTCTGATGGTGCAAGGACTATTTTTGCACTGGATAGGGTAGACGAACTAGACACGAAGAAAAAGGATTACATTCGGAGTCTGTCGGATGGTAGCGCTTTGCCAAAAGCGTGTGTACTAGCCCCGTCCCACTCTTGTAGTGCAGCAAGAAGCTATTTTGGCGAGTACGAGGCCAACTTACAACTCTTAGGATATATGGAGGACCAAGTGGATGACTTTATTCAGCAACAACTAGGCGACAAACCAGAACTCGTTTCTGAGCTCCATTGAGCTCTTCTCGAGAACCCTACACTTGCGTCACTGATGTTGGTTTCTCTGTTAGCGATGATGGTGTGCCAAGTCTTCCAGTTAACCACAAAGAAGCCAGCAACAACGAGAACGGCTATGTACTTGAAAGTGCTCTGCCTGGTCTTAAAGCGAGCCGTAGAGGAAAGTGAGGGACGTGTAGACCTTTCCGATGGCGAGACAAGTAGTGTATTAGGAGTGCCCGAAATGCTCAGGTTGGAGGCCACACCGAAAGCTCTTGTGTCACAGCTTGCCCAGGTAGCCTTCCTAGCCCATCACCAGGAGAAGGCCGTCTTTGATCACGACCTCATTAAAGAGGCGGATTGTTCCGATGAGGCTTTTAAGTTAGGATTTTTTGAAGTTACTATGCAGAGGAAGGACTAGACGTTGTGAGACAGTACTCGTTCCAACATCTGATCTGGCAGGAATTCCCAGTGGCCTACTATGTGCATGTATTTACAGACTACTCGCTACTCGACAAGTCTGCATGACAAGAGAGGATAAAATTTAAAGGAGAAAAGACGTATATATAAGTTCAAAGTGAGGGAGATCTCCCAAGAAGTGCATGAAAAGAAAAAGAACGACGCCTCCCCTACTGGGCTTTGTCGCAAACAAAAATAAATCGGATCATATAGAGCGAGGAGTTGGACTTAGTGGTGTTGTCCAAGAGGGCTCAGAGCGGGAGGAAAGATTTCGTAGGAACAGATGGTCGCAATTTGGGAGAGGTCGATACGGAGACTTTGGGACGAATGGAGGATTTGGGTGGGAGGAGAGAGGATAGGCTATCAAAATTTGAGCGGGAGACGAAACCACGTGAACCGATTTATGTTACAAACTTGGGTGGTAGGAAACGGGCTCAACGAGGCTCAACTCAGTTTCAACTGCGCATCCAAATGCTGCCCGAGCTTTATATACAAAACGTCACGCACTCTCGCTTGTGGGTGGGTGGGTTGATCTAGAAACATAACGTTTTCTGTAGAATAGTAGCAAACCCTCAACAGCTACAACTTTGGAAACGAACTCTGTAGCGTCCTGTTATTTCTTTTAAAATTTACAATTAAAAGCCTTTGAATGTGTCTGCACAAAGATATAGGAGAGTTTACATCTAGAAGAACAGTGTGTTGAGCCTCCTTAAGATAATCTACAACGGGCCATAGTGGTTAGATTTGCGTGCATGGGCTAATGGGATGTACATTTCAAAGGGAATGGTGAGTTCGGTAGGGAGAACGTGAAAGAGCCTGCCAGATAGATTGTTCAGTAATGAGCCCTTCTGTTGCCATAGCAACAGGGTTATTGTGGATTGACATGCATGTGACAATGAGGGCGACTTTGTATTTTGCTTACAGTGGTTTGGTTGCGCTCTCTGTCTACTCTGATTCTGTGTCATTTGTTCCAGAATTTCTTATCCCCAATTCATGAGTTTTTTCAAGCCCAGGAAGTATACACTTCCTTCACTTGTAGATAGTAGTGTTGTCAGTGTATACACTGTATACAGAAGCACTGACCCGTAACTCTGTTAATGGCTCTCTCCTGACCAATCAACTGTGGCTGTAAATTTTACTTTTGATTGTGAACCTAAGCACCAAAAATGTCTTATGTCCCGACTGTTAAAGCTGAATTAGCAAGAGAGAGCTGAAATACCCCCTCAACAAGTTCAGAGATGAAAAACGTAGCCCGGTATAGATCACATTAAGCACCCTTGCCAGTAAAAAGACATCATATTTTCGAGATGCAGGCTTCAGTCGCTTCAGGAATGATGCAGAAATGCGGTTTCATTAAATACTGTTATTTCATGTTTTTGCATAATGTGCTAGAATTTTTAAAGGTATGCATATGCCTGGCTGTGAACTGCTCGTCTTCAGCAAAATAGATGGGTGTTTGTGGCCACGCATGGTCAAGGAGATATGAAAGTTCAATCAATTTAAAGACAAGCGCAGCTGACATTGTTAATGTGTCTCAGAACTGAAGAGTAGTGAGACATTGACAATCACAACATGTACATATGTATGAAATGATATTCACTTTAAATTTCCAGGCAGAGGAATTTTGCACTGATCATAATGTAAAATCTGAGCCACAAGAGCAGCACTCGTTGAAAGGATAGATCTGCAGTCACGACATGGTGAGACTGCAATGTGCAACAAATAAACAGCCCACAGAATGTTAAACTGAGATAACATGCAACCATGCAGGATTAACTTTGGTCAGATGAGATATGCACTAGGTGGAATTATCCTTCCTATGATACAATGCAAGCAGCTAAGCATAGTGAAAATGAAGGTTGGCAAGGATGCAGCTAAGGTTATTCAAGAATTCTAGTTGAAGTGTAGTCTGCCAAGAAAATAAGCAAATGCCTCTGTGTGACCCAATCTGACACTGAGAGTAAGAATAAATCAAACACGATAGAGGTAAGTGCCTGCATTGTCATCATCCATTGTGTCTGAATGCTGAACATCAATGAATGAATGCAGGCAAAAAAGAAAATGTTTGTGGCATTCAGTACAGTATGGCATCTTCCACCATGGTTGATGAAAAGGAGGTTGGGGAGCCTGTGTCCACGAATGGGCGAAGGGTACCCTGCTGGCTATCCAATGTTGTTGTCTTTGATGATGCGGAGCCCATGGTTGAAGTCGACATTGTGGGATGTAACTTGCGCAATGTGGTTGGAATCATCCCACTGTCAATTGATATCTTCCTGGGACTATGGAGAAAGCTGTTCCATCGTTGACGGACTTCCATTCTCATTGCAAATTGAAAAACAAGAATGTAGAAGCCTTGCAGCGAATTCAGGATTGCAAAAATATACTGAAAGGCAAGGCGAGCCTCATCAAACATTGGGATTCCCAGGAGCCAGGTCACACCCACAAGCAGGGCTAAACCAAGAAAACCCACCGCTTGCTTCTTTGGATTAGGTCGTTTAAAGCCCATATCTTCCGTATGGTGGGAGTAGGTGACAGTCAAATACCAGATGCACTTGATAAGAAGGCTGGTGTTCGTGATGAGGATGAGAAGAGTTGGTGTCAGGAATGAAATGTAGTATGCTGGGGTTTCCAAGCGACAACTGTACAAAGAAAATTAACAAGGAAACAAAATTATACGATCAGCATATTTACGAATGATGTAGCATGCTTGAAGAAATTAGCTGTTCATCGTTTGAAACTCAACAGAGTTTGGGAGAGCAGTTGAAAAGGTGCTTTAATACGCAATAGTGTAATCAGGAAAAAATCATTTGCATGTGGAGGAGGTGCATATTTTTGCAAATGTTACATTCGAATACAAGATGATTTCCTCAATACCTACACATACATACTCAGATAGACAACTCCGGCAGCAGCCAAGTGTCATTGCTAGTGTGCTGGGGATTACCTGTTGGAATTTAGTTTATTTTTCCCATTGTCCTTTGCATGATGAGCGCTAACATCTGAGCGACATAATAAAATTTATCTGTGAAGAAAGCCACGTCTTCCGATTGGTTGGGTGATGGAGCAATGACGTACCCTCTGCACCCTAGGCCTTAGTTCAAGTACATGTTTTGCTGATTAAACTATTCAATAAAGTTTGGCAAAGAGCTAATTCAGGCAATTAGCAATTTTCTTTTGGTAAATTTGGCAACGCTGTTTTGGCATGTGGTGTTTCATCTTTTGTTAAAAGTTATGTAAACAAGACAGTGCTTTTGACTTACTATCTCTTTCCCTTGTAGGCCTCCAGATCAACTCCAGCTGTGATGGCAACAATCACTCCTGGAGCACCTGAAAAAAAAAACAGGAAATGATTGAGAAGAATAATACGTACAATCACTGCAAGATATGTGTCTCAACCAATAGCAGAGCCACGGAACAACTCAACAGAGATGCAAACATTCTATTGACTGTAAATTGTAATACAAATTATTCTTTAAAAAATAAACATGGCAGTCACAATGGATGAGACCAAACATCCCCGCTGGTAAAAAGCTTTGCTATGCTTCATCATGAACAATCATACTTTTCTTTTCTAATATACATGCCTTTGGCTTACCCCAGCAAAGCATAGCTGCAATCTTTACGTTAATGTCCGTGGAAGGTTTATACATCAGCCGATGTGTGGCCAAGTAGATAGAGACTGCTTGCAGCAACATCCAACAAAACGATGACAACAGAAAATAGTGCACAGCGATGGACGCAAACGTGCAGATATCGGTGTCATTTATTTTGTTGATGCCCACCATGAAGAAAATGTATGTGGCAAGAAGTGACACTGCTAAACAGGCCAGAGCCTGCCTGCCTGTGTGCTGACGGTCTTGCCTGAAAGCAAAAAAGTACTCAGTGAACTATTTGTTTTTACACAGTTATATAGCTTAAGTGCACTTAAGGAAAGGCCCTGAGTGCAATGCTAGAAAACATCTCATCATGAACAAATAATGAGCAGTCTGAATGATAGCAGAATCAACAGATAACATGCACTGCCCCCCCCCCCCCCCTCCCCTCCACACACAGCAGTTGCTGTTATAGTGTGGTACGAGCCTGTCATTCAAGTTGATCTGAATCTTGCTTTTCCTTGTACTGTCTTAAAGCCCTTCTCTCTTTATTTGGTTGCGAAACAGAATGGGATTAGTCCTGCACTAGTGTTGTAGGTTTTGCTCTTTCTCTCTCTCTCTCTCTCTCTCTCTCTCTCTCTCTCTCTCTCTCCTTCGGTTTCTGTACAGACTGGCAGTGATCAACTGATGAAAACAGGCAAATTGCTGCTGTTGTAATTTTCATTTCACTTCCTGTCTTTTTGTGTGTGAGATGTGCTCTGTTGCTTACACCTTTCTTTTCAAATTGACACACATCTGAACATATAACTGTGCGCACAGGTGTACACATACGGGCACAAGCACACACACATACATGCAACACACAGATTTGCAACTACAGGTTTGACACACCCACACCCTGACGTCACACATACAACTATACACAACTTCCCACACATCTGTACACAGTACACAGAGCTGCATATGGACTACACATGGTTATGTGGACCCCAAACATCTACACGAGACAAACACAAACCAAGAGCAAACAAAAACACAGAATTTCATGAACAAATCCACACATTACCATACACAATGCACACAAACAAAAATAGGCACACTATTACATACATCAGTGCTGCCAACTACATTCCACTGAAAACAGGACGTGGAAATTATCCAATCACTACTGATCAGTGTTACCAGCGCAACCACAGTATGTATGTCTACATACAGGTGTAAATATCAATGCATGTAGCCATTTGGCTTTTACGGTGGGCCAGGTGAGTAAACTAAATGCCTGTAGAGGAATGGTGGGCTGTTTTCTTTTCAAAACAAGTTGATATCAGTTAAATAATCCGAACAGCGGTTAAACCTCAAGGCCACACAGATAAATCAGTGTAGTTAGCAGCCCTGATACACATAGACTGCATTGGCAAAAACAACATGCATACTGCTGTCAAGCATAATAGAAAGCTGGGGCTGGTGGAACAGAAAGGAATACTTCAATTTTACCTACGGGTTAGTTAGAATTGTCAACAGGACAATCAGAAGTGACCCCATTGAGATTGAACCACCAACATAAGTTATTGCTGCTAAAGCCCGCTCATGGTCCAATGATAGCACAGGCTGTTTAGATGATACCTGCACATCCTACACAGCACAAGAAAGAGTACACAATTTAAAAATCAATTTGCAGAATGTGCATGCAAACGTTGCAAAGAATGCCTGGTCGAGACCAAGTCACCTTTCTCATGTTGTATTAGAGTTTACGTTTGTGCTTGTGAAAGCCTGCCCAATAGCATGTGTGTGCTCTTCTGGAGTTTAACAATGAGTAGCTGAACAGTAGCCCACCTGCTGCAAAACAAAACTCTAGCAATATGGAGTCATTTTGTTTCATGAGTCATTCACCCTTAGAATGGCTGGGGCCGGGTAGGAGGTAGACACACCAAAGGAAGCCATCAAACAGTTCTGGGAAGCTAAGCCTGAGCATGGGGAACCATTTGTGGTTAGTATGGAGTTAATGGATTAACATGGATAGAAAGTTCCATTAATATTAGTGGGAATGCAGAACAAACAATGTTGAGATTTAGGCCCAGATGCGGAGTAGAGAAGAGTAAAAAGGCAGTACCATGCGCAAAAAGAAACAAGGGCCACCCTCATCATCACATGCATGCCAATTCACTTTTATCTCTGTTGCAATAGCAACAGTATGGCTTATTTCTGGCCAAAATAGATTGCAGGGCTCTTTCAAACTAATAGACATGAAAGTCATGGCTTCTCACCACCATTTCTGCTGTTATTAACATAGCTAACCCTATCCTGGTTGGGGTAGGGTAAAAGTTATTGTTGCTTCAAGTGATTACTTAACTAAATTCCAGGTAACGGTGCACCAGTGGGTGCTACACTGTCATATTGCATTTATTTTAGGTACATTTTAGGTGTAAAAACTATGGAGCCCTACCATAAGAATGGCGAAGTTTGTCAGGTGGTTGCACTTGCAAAGATGGCTGTCACCAGCAGAGCTTACCAAACGACAACCAGATTGTGACCACTCACCATAGTTGCCTGAGAGTAGTTTAAAGAAACAGCTGATCTCAAATTCAGCTAAAAATCACATCACATTCAGAGATATAGAACCCTCCGAGCATATTTTTATATGAATCTGATAATGGTATGTGGGATTACAGTCATCTGCCGTGTTGGCTGGTTGCTACACCGGCAGACACAATGCAAGTGTGGGTTTGCATGTGCATGCACATTTCTACTGTACATGGTACATGCTCTTTATAGAATGAGATGCTCACATCACAGGATGTAAGCAGTTTTAATTCAGTGGACTTTCTGGTAAGATGTATAGATTCATAGCCCAGACTGAAGCCATGGCTGGCAAATCACAGCCTGAGCCGCGCAGCAGAGAGGGTTGTGATGCAGCTGGTTGCAACCAAGCGCAGAGACAATGGACGTATTTTTTACAACCTTGTCATAAACTTGAAGTGCATGGGTAAGGGGTTGTAATTTGCAAATTGTGCGTGGGTAAAGGGTTATGATTTCCAGATTGTGCGAAGGTAAGGGATTGCGACTGAAATTCACAACCTCTTAGCTATAGGAGATAGGCAGTTTGTATGGGTGACATCATGGGAGTTGTGAGAATGTCTGTTTTTCATTCGGAGGTGGCTGAGATATAACTCATTATCTCAATTTCATGTCCTGTGAGGCATAACCATCCCCAAATTTATCAATATCTAGAATTGCATATAATGGGGAACTGCACAGTTTACTATCCTAGTATTGGTGTTATAATTAACATCAGTAACATAGCTGGACTGCATGAACGTTGTGCTTACTTGCGGAAGTAAAGCTTGAAGATAGTGTCTTCACACATTTGCAGCATGCAGCCTGTATGGGCAGTGCCTGTCCACAGACATGTAGAAGGTGCAAGGTAGCAGCATGCAGACTGTATGTGATTCTGTGCCCTACCTCAATGTATCAGAAACGTGGTACGAAGGATAGCATGTCAATTGTTTTTCGAATTGCCCTCACTATGCCTTTTGGGACTGGAGAGGGCTCCTACTGTGATAGTTGGGTGTCAGTCTGTCTGTGTGTCTGTTTGTGCATGGGGATTTGTCACATTTGCACACAATAAGAATTACTTGCTTGTGGCTTACCCAGGGGCATGCACAATTTCCTGTACACTCCTGACAGGCTGCTGAACTGCTGGCACGCAATCTTTGCGTCTTTTTTCCCAATCAAAATGTACGGACCAGGCTTCTCATGGACGATGGTCTACAGCTAGTTGCATGCTGAACAGCAATAGATACTTGACTATATAATACTTCAAAACTTTATTGGGTTATCAATACAAGCAGCAGGGTAGTTTTGTAGATTAAAAACTACCCTGCTGTTTGTATTGATGAACGAATAAAGTTTTGAATAATTCCCAGCGGGAGTCTGTCATATATATAATACTTCCTACTGTGGCTGCAGAACAACAAAATTGCTGATGTCAAGAAGAGCATCTGAATAAGCAGGCAGAAGTTTCAGGAGCCATGCAGCTTCCCATGTTGGTCCAGCTCACCCCATTGTAGACAAATCAGTTGAGAAACACCCCTGATCATGAGTGCAGTTTCAACCCGTTTCAACAGCAAAGTGCATGTGTGAGTGTAGCATAGTAGAGGCAGCCGATTGACTGGACAGTTGAAGTTCAGGGAAAACAAGTAATATCAAGAACCTGTAATACCCACGTAGACTAGCCTCAGTAGTGCTGCTGTCCGGATTAGTCAGGCATGTGGGGAAAATGCGCTGCCATACAGTTTCTCTGAGTTTAGCAACATACTTTCTCCAGATATCTCTCCTTGCATCTACTGCCATGCGAGGCAGTGCTAAAGGCCATGTTCATTATAAGAGCAACAGGGGCAGGTGCAACATGCATGATCATGACATGCTCGATAATCTCTGATCTCCACAATGTTTAAGTCTACCATGGTCAGAAACCACATTGTGTGAGTATACAGCTATTTTTAACGAACAGGCCAACTTTTATTCTTTGCTAGCCAACAATGCTCTGTAGAAAGTCAGCTGGAGTTTTAGGATGTTCTCTTCCTCTATTCTTTTGTCTCTTTAGTCTATAAAAGTGCATTAACCGAATGCTCTTTTGCAAAGAGAAGGACAGAATGTCTTTCAGGCTGTATATTTTTGCATCCGCAAAATGTATGTTTAGACTGGTCAAAATGGACCTAAAATAAGTGTCACCCAAGAGCAACCCTCCCATTCAAATTACGTGGAAAGAACCTCATCAGGCAAAATTCACCCTCTTTCAAAGACCAATTTGGTTTTGACCATGGAAAAGATCGCAAACAAAACACTTGAGGAGACTCCACTATCTGTAGCCTTGCCAAAAATAATTCTGGTTCAGAAAATAAGATTTAGACCGGTCAACTAAAGGCTAAAAACAACCACTAAATGGCAAAGGGGCTGCTCCACAGCAACACCTGAGGATGTTTCAGTTGTTGTTGAAGGTCCTTCACTCCCATCATGGCAGGCAGTTAACAGAGCAATTTCTGACCCAAGTATCATGAGTCACTAGAAAAACTCATGATCATCACCCCTGTTTTTCCAGCGGCTTACCAAATATAGAAGGATAGTTCATTCTGGCTGTCACCATTTCATGGCGGGTAATTGCTGAAGCATTTGCTTCTATGTAGCACTTATGATGTAAACAAATCGTTTCTCTTTTTTAGCCGCTGCAGCGCTCAGAGAACAAGGACCTGAGCTAATCCAGTGCCAAGCCAAATGAAAATCACGATCTCAACCACTTGACCAATCTGCCAAGAATGCAAACAATCTGTAAAAGATGTGAAAGTAGCTAGGAATACTTCCTGCACACCACCATCATCTCTAGCTGCTGCCACTTGGTGGCCACTTGTGACCGCTGCCTTTCGCTGTTGCTATGTTACAACACAATAATCATTTTTCTGCAATTACTTTTTTGCCGGTGTTCTTATTGCCATTTCTGGCCATATGTATGACACGTTGCAGTGAAATTGTATCTTTTAACTGTTGCATGCAGAAAGTCAAAAACACGGACAACTTGTTTTAGTGTAAGTTCTTCTAGAGCGCTGGATAGAATTGGAGTGCATGCGCCATGGTGGTCAGTGGCAGTATCTGCACGCACTGCATCTAGTGGTGACTATCAGTGCAAAGGGCTATGAAGGCTCCATGTGCATGCCTCTTGTTATAACAAGAGGAATTGAGTCGTCATAAATCATGAGTTTAAACAACTACCAAGTCTCTGGACTCACGGCACAATAGGCATTTTGCTCTCCTTAGTCCTCAGGTTTTCAACATGCGACATGCAAATTAAGGATAATTTTCAAATATTCTTCCAAAGCTTGAACATCACAATATGTGATTGTGATCGTCATCAGTCTGCAACCTGCCACAAAATCTGTCCTTTCCTTGTGAATATTTCTAACTCTATGTTTTTATGTGTACAAACACCCCTGCTCCCAAATAAAAATAGAAGGTGCATTCTGCACTTTGTTACATAAAGATAGTCTACCGTTCCCTATCGAAATCGCCCCCCTAAGTTTTTGCAATCGTCATGTGAAGTTGCCCAAGAATCTCATGAAATGATGTTCCCTCTGTGCAAAGTAATCGTGTCAGTGGGTGTTCTAGACTACACTTGTTAACATGGCTGCCTTTTTGTTATAGTAAATCATACATGTTCAGTAAGTAATTGACTTAGTTGCAGTTAAAATCACACACTGTCTTTGTGGGATCTATGGGGGGAGGTTAAGTCAGCCAACTTTTCTTACTGGTGTTCAAACAATTGCTCTTTCTTACAACCCGCACAACGTCACCCATAGAAACCATCTATCCCCTAAGAAGTTGTGATTTTCCAGTCACAACTCCTTACCCAAACACTTTCTGCAAATCACAACCCTTTACCCACGCACTTTCAGCAAATCACAACCCCTTACCCACGCACATTCTGCAAATCACAAACCCTTAACCATGCACAGGTTATGAGAAATAGATCCATAGCCTGAACACATGGTTGTGACAGGCAGCATCAAAATCCTCGCTGTTTTGCAGTTTGATCGGATGGCCATTTGCCAGTCATGACTACAGTCTCAGCTATGAATCTATACTTCAAGGTGTTCATACTGCAGTTTGATCTAATGACTAGTTGAGCAGTTAACTACCCAAAGAGTAGGAATAGCTAGATGCGTGGTTGTTGCAGGTTCAAGTCTACTGGGTAATCCAGCTGGACAAAACTGAGAAAATGACTGGAAGTGATTTATTTTCCTGTCCAGTTCATCAATTAGCTGTCATGAAATTGTCTTCAAGCAGTTGTCTCTTGATGGCCGTGCATTCAAGGACTTTGCTGTAAATATGTAAGTTGTGCTCTGAGTTACTAAGCTGGTATGTGAATGCCAATGGCCATGCAGGGCTGGTGCTATTGTTGCCTATTGGACAGTAATTTGTTGAAAACAGAAACGGTTTAGTAACGGTAAATTACTGGTCATTGTTAAAACTACTCGGCTCATTAACTTTGCCCTTGTTGGCAGTTAAGTCATTGCAACTTACTTCGAGCCGTCTCACTCCAAAATGAACAATGAGGTGTTGAATTCTGCCATAGCAAATAAAACCAAAGCACAATAATGAGCAACAATCATTCTTCAGTATCCTCAGAGAAAATTGAATTTAAGTATTGAATCCAATTAGCGTATGTGTTTTGTGATGATTTGCTGTGTTTTTTAACTGTTGATTTCAACTGGTCTACTATTATGTGTGCTGTAAAAGCAGATTTATTATGCTTCTGCAGTAGATGCACCTAATGGCTACGTATTTAAAGTAAGTTCTTTGGAAGTGGTACAGAACGCATGTCTTGGAACGCCTTCATATCCATCCAACCTTGCTGGTGTGGCTCCCTTACAAATTTATGAGGGAGCAATCCATGCAACAAGTAAAGTGAACATGATAACAATTGACCTTGATGAAAATACTAATCAAAAATAACATGAAACAATTTAAAAGAAGATCTACGCAGGGTCTTCTGCTGTACCCTCTCTTTTCAGGCTAGTGCCTTTTCACAACTGTGCAGTATCTTTAACCAGGATGTCATGGCCCTTACTTTAGTTCCTACAATTGTGCTCACCATAGAAAAACTCTCTCTCAACAGCAGGCTCATTTCCCTGTTCAGGAAGGATGTGTTCAGACCCTCTGTTAACGTAGCTGAAACAACCAGCGAATTTATTGCCTTCAGCTCATCACCAAGAAGAAGGTCACTTGACTGTAACTGCAAGTTGCTTTTTTCCGCAGAAGTACTTTGGAAGAGTTTGGTGTTTCTGAACACATGAAATATGACTGCTACTGGATTCTGACACCGATCTGAATCAGTCATGCTATCTGTCTCTGTCTCATTCAATACAAGGGCACCATCTGTGTTTGCAGCGAAATTTTCTGGAAGACTTAAAGCTCCAGCAACCCGAGTGTCATTGATGAGGAAGTTTAGACTTGTTTCGTCAGTGTCCCCATTGAATGTCGTTAGGTTGCTGAAAGTTAAGAATGATGATCCAGGGAAGGACGTGTTGATAGTAATGCAGGTGAGCGATGCAGAGACTACAAAATTTGGTGCTTGAAAAGTCACAGCTGGGGAGTTGGGACTGGATAGCAAAGTACTGTTAATGAGCTTTCTCTCAAACACATCAATGGTTTTTAGAAGCCTGAAATATGGAAAATATGAACACCAAAAGAAAGATTTCCATTAGAGTTTTCCTTTTAAAAACTCTATGCATTATAATTAGCAGCACAACAGAGTTAATTTCTCTCAAGAACGGAAAAAGAGAGCTTCAGAAACCTTAAAGAAAGTTGTTAAAGCAAAAACCTGATGTAAGAGCTCCATGGGGCAGACAGTGCAGAAAGCTCCAAACTCAAGTAAATGTCTGTGATTATTGTTGCATTGCCTGCAGCGGTATGGTTTTTAGCATGCTAAGAAAAAGGTATTTGCTGAACAGATTGCTCACTATAGACATTTATATTAGCGACTCTTTTGCTCTTTACTATACCTTGTGCTCTCCTGGCTTTGTCTCTGTGCCTTCAAGATTGCAATGTCACTGCTGCTGGTGTAGTCGCTGACGACAGGTACAAGGTTTATGAAGACCTGTGATTTTGAAAAACAAAACGATGTAGTGAGGGAAGTGGATTAAATATTACGTGGAAGCTCAGGCTAAAAATAGGGTAGGGGATACTGCAGGTAATCACTTACGCTGTACCTACATGTGAAATGCCTCTGATCTGGATCATTTAAGTGCAGACGGATTTAAATCTCAGTGTCAAATAATCACCATTGCTAATCCTGGAGTCCATTAACATACAACTGATAGCAACCAGGCAGCATTGTGTGAAAGAATTTCAGAATATCAGCTGTGTTTAGCCAGCTAGCGAAAATATAATTCTTCAAAAGGTTGAATTTGTTATTCCCGTTTTGGAATGGAATGTCCCATTCACACAGTGATGTTTATGGGAAAAGAAGGGCAAAGTGCTTAATATGTAACCAAACTTATACAAAGTGGCACAGGACACAGAAGAGGCCAGCAGTATCACAGCAGGTGAATACTGTGTCCAGGAAGAAATCTTGTGAATCTTTTTATCTACATAGCAAATTTTTAATGTTGAACACAGAAGGTGATTCAAGAGTCCTGGCTTTACCATCCTGAATGATTGAAAAATATGCAGGACAGTCAGATTTACATTTTGTTTGATAGGGTGAAAATTGAAATTCTTAGGGTTTCTTTCCATATTGGCAGAAACATGAAGTTAAGGGAATCTTAGACTATATTGTAGAGTCTGCTAATGTGCAATTACACTGATTCTGCACGAAGCTTTGAAAGAGAATCTCAAGTTGATGCTGGCTATCCCTGCATTGGTTCTGAGGTTTCGGCTGTGCATGACTGCACCTACTGCTGTGAGCAACTGGCCATCATTTCTGAAGATCGCACACAATTTCCTGTGCTAGTGTCCTCAAAGGAAGTCTCCACAAACAGTTCCATGACCCCTGTTATAGGCAGCCTTAACCTGGCCCTTAACCCCCACCCCTGCACAGTGGAAAGAATCAAACAATGCCTCTACCGGATGCCATGGTGGAATATTACTTTGAAAACGCCGAAGATAAAAAGGCGTGCAAGTCTGTTTCCTAAGTACAATGAAGGAGTGGTGTGTTAAGGCAGGTGTATCAATTGTTGGCGCATCACCGGATTGTAATTTAATTAGTGAGAAGTTACGTAGCATTTTTCAGAGATCAGTTAATGGGTACCATTTTCCAGGAAGCACGTGGACATCTTATGTAACGTTTTTAAAACTGTGCTGCAGCTTTTTTTTGGATTTTGTCTGAGACATGGCATCATAATGTATTGTTAATCTGATATTTTATGAGTTCTATCATTAGAATAGTGCATGACTTTAAAATGAAGCATTATTACAGTTTTGTAGTCCATGTATGTGGCTAGGTAGGTCAAAAATTTGAAGAGCATTGGACGATCCCAGCCTCAAATAGATCTGTAGAGGACTGAGGATGTGCATTTGTAAAAAGTGAGCATTGTTAATGTCCCACCCTGCAGCCAGAGGATACAAATTTGAGTCTTTAACATAGCCTTCACGTCATAAATTGTCAGTTTCTGCCTAACCAAATGCCCTTGTCGGAAGGCAAATTGCCTTATCTCACAAGTTTATTTCATACACAAGTGAGTGTAAGTAGATTCATCTAAATAAGGTCTCAGACTTCTTTGGGCACAAAAGGTTGGAGGCAACAAAACGCTTTGTGCAGGCATACTGCAGATTCATAAGACATGCAAGGAAACCAACCAGGCAATGTGTTTATCAAATCAAATATCAAAATTAAGGATTCCCGACACTGTTCAACAAGGTATATCTAGCATTATTCGGTCATAACCTCTTATCCAAGTCATACGTTTAGGCAACTGGTCTATTCTGGACAGCCAATCACTATAGCCATTGAGGAAAATATGTTCAGTTTGTCATCTTAATGGAACCATGCACAGAGTGGCTCTAATTGGTTCATACCATGCCAATGTCATCCTTTTCAAGCGCTGGGAGAGTTCCTGCAAGGTCTGTGACCACTTTCACAGTGTTCTTCAAATCTCTTATTCCTAGACCAGAATCCGATGTTGCAAGTTCATGAGTCAGATTGCGGAGTTGTTCTGATACAATTACTGCAGTTGTGTTGTCCACGTTATTACTCTGGTTTAAAGAACAAAAAAGAAGAAAAGCTCCACCTTCCTGTTGTAACCAGCCATACTTCAAAAGCAGGAGAGCTGCATGCAATTAGTTCCAGTGCCTTGATGAAGAGGACCTATTTGGGATAGTTTATACTGAATAAGTACAAATGTTTGTCAGCAAATATTTTCGTTAGAAGCCCTTTTGTGACCTTTCATTAGGATTTTATTTTCGTTATCCACAAAAAGTGAACCTGACTGTCTGTTCACACTTCATACGTTCCATGCGGAGCAAACACTGCACCATGTGTACAAATCACTCATTTGGACTCACTGTGTGCATGTACCTAAGCGTACACTATATGTTGTGCATGTAGACATTCAAGAGTCTGCCACTTCTGGTGCATTGAAAAATTTTATGCGCAGTCAAGTCTATGCATACGTCCGCTAAAAACAGCCGCAGCACACGTGTCGGCCGTGCATGGAGTGCCCACTTCAAGGAAGCACTTCCAGCCAAGTGGAGAGTAGACAACTGTGCAGCCAGAGAGTAGCCATTTCAATGTTTGTTGCATTCACTTGGTTTCGATAATGTCACTTTTGTCCTGGCTGTCAGAAGCAAAACCCTTGAAAATGCCGTTTGCTCCAAAGCCTGCAGACAAGGTTGACGAAGCAGCAGCTCACGAAATTGACAATGCAGTACTACTTAATGCAGTACCTGTTCAAGCTGTTGGGGAGCAGCATGGCAGCCATGCTTCTTATGATAACCAAGCCCCCTGGCCAGGCACTTGCTGGCATGGACAAGGAACTGCCAGTGAACATCACATTCGACTGAGTAGTAGTCTGTGTAGAAGACCTTAGACAACAAGGCCACGCATGTATTCAGGAGAAACAAAGAGACATGAAAGACAGGGAGTATATTAGGGGTGAAACAAAGGTGCTGAACCTTCAATAACTGGTTCAATCACGCTATTATCCAAGGACCAGCAGCCTTCGCGAGTAATTTTTTTTAGACCTCTTGCTTGTACATGTACCAGATGTACTACATGTAAGACTCCAGTACTAGTACATGTACATATACATTTAGATGCATGCATAGTGCTTGGGGCATGGGAATTGTGTATCATATCTGGCCGTGCTGACAGCAGTCTACACTAGTATACAGTACAGATGTCAGCTGGCCTGCCCGGTAGCCTTCATGGTAGAAAGTAGACAATGCGAGCATGCAAGACACAGTTCAGCTAGCACAGCTGCAGCTAGCTGCCATCTACGATTTTTCCCAGTGAAATTAGTGTAGCATAGTGTACACACATGTATAATGTAATCAGTGTTGGTGATTGTTGGACTGGGCAATAATAATTACAATAATAAGAGGGTAGTTATCAAACCTTCAATAACTCGTTCAATAAGCAATCAAACCTTTGAATGGCCAAATTTGGCACTCATTTCACCCCTAGACTATATGCATGCATGATGTGAGTGGTGCGACTTAAGAATTAGGTGTTTAACTAGGGTAGTGCTGGTAGCACCTGTAACATCTTCCCTTTGAAAGAAAGAAAAAAAATACACATGGATAACTGGAAATTAACACAACTGAGCAATAAACATCGGCATAACAAACAGACACAAGAGGAATTATATGAGCTTAAGACTTCATCAATGATTGTCTTCATAATGGACTGGAGGCTTTGAGATTCTCTCTGAGCATGTAATAGTGACAGTGTTGGTGTGGCCAGAAGGTCCTTGGTTAGGAGTGATGGGCATTGCCTGACCTTGAAGACCTGTGTCTTCACTGGGGATGTACATCTGACCAAAACAATATGGCAGTTCGCTATCATACTGCTGTTCTCCAGTTACAAGCTTTCTGGCATCCAGTGGCATGGAGCGCAACCTGTGGCGATTGCGTGTAAGCATGCTACCATCAGCGGACCGAACTCTGTAGGCGTGGTCACTGAGGATCTGTTTCACCACTGCTGGGGTCCATAAGTCATTTATCTGGACACGTATAGCAGATCCGAGCTCCAAGGGCAGCAATGGTCTTGATGATCGATTGTGGTACTTTGCTTGCTGTATCTTGTGAATTCTTTGCTTTCCTGGCCATTTTAACAGCGTCAGATGACCGACAATCGCTTCATACATGAAGTAAACACATTCTGGGACGGCAGTTCAAAAGGGCTTCCACTGGGCTGATGTCCAAGTCTTGAGCAGGAGTGTTGCTGTAATTTGGAATTGCAAGCCAGCCATCCATTTTTGATTGAACAGATTTTGTCATCAGTTGCTTAGCTTGTTTCACAGCGCTCTCCGCCTTTCCATTGCTCTGCATGTAGTGCACAGAGCTGGTGACATGCTGAAAACCCCAAGACTCTGCAAACCGTCAGAATTCATGGGAAAAAAATTGCGGCCCATTGTCCATTACCACGCACAGTGGAATGCCGTAGCATGCAAAATGGGACTTCATTTTGTTCACAACAGTTGCTGACTTGGAGTCTTCATGAAGGCAGTCAATTTCCGAAAAGTTAGATAGATAATCAACTGTGATGAGATAGATTCGTCCGTCAAATGTGAAAAGATCAGCACCCACTTTCTCCCAGGGCTTTGTGGGTATGTCATGTAACTTAAGTGGTTCTTTTGGTTGGCTGGGCTGACATGTTAGACATGTGTTGCAGGATGAAATCCTGACCTTGATTTCAGCGTTTATCCCTGGCCAATAGATTGCACACTGGGCTAGGCACAAAGTGGCCTCTCTGCCCATGTGTGCTTCATGGAGTCATTGTAGCATTTCTCTCCTTAGATTCTTCAGAATTACACACCGTGCTTGCTTCATTATGACACTGCTACTCACAGAGCTCCTCTTTGATTTTGAAATATGCAGTTACTTCTGGTACGTCTCTTCTTGTTGCAGGCCAGCCTTGTTCAATCAGACGTTTGACCATACCCAGTGAGGCATCCAATGCAGTTGCCGCAGCAATTTCTTGTAGGGTCGCATCTGTCAGCTCAGTGTCCCCAAGAGAGCATGAAACTTCCAGTTCCTTTTCGAAGTCCGTCTGTTTCTGAGCATGGTGATATGATGGGTTTGCTTGCGATAGTACGTCAGCCACATGCATTTTAGTTCCTCTCTGGTATACCAAATCTATGTCATATATCTGGAGGTGCAAAAGCATTCTCTGAAATCTTTTTGGAGCATACAGAAGTGGTTTTTTTTTTTCATTATGATCTGTACAGGCTTATGATTACTTTCAACCTTCACTGGATGGCCATAGGTATAGGAGTGAAACTTCTGCATGGAGAAGACAACTGACAGTAACTCCTTCATGATCTGCAGATATCTCTCTTAAATGCAGTTCAGAGCCCTGCCGGCATAGGCTTTCACTCGAACATCTTCCACCAGAGCTGCATCAAGACCGGTTGACGATGCATCGCATTGTACTATCAGAGGCTTTTTCGGACTGAAATAAGCAAGAATGGGAGCTGAGATCAGAGCTGCTTTGAGGTTGTCTAATGCACTGGTGGTCAGTGGTCCATGACCGATCGACATCCTTCATAAGCTGATGTAGAACATCACACTTCTCAGCAAGGTCCTTCAGAAATTGTCCTAGGAAATTGACCATGCTGAGAAATCGGCGAAGGCTTGCGACATTGGTAGGATCTGGCATGTTCTTAATGGCACCAATCTTTGCTGGATCAGCCTTTAGGCCTTCATGTGACAGGTAATGTCCCTGCAAAGACCACCTCAGCTAGCCTAAGCTTGAATTTCTCCAGATGGAGCTTTACATTGTGGGTGGACATTGTGGCTAGTTGTGTGTGAAGATTTTTATCATGGTCTTGGTTTGCCTCTTCACACGACTCACTATTTCCCCACACTATGATATCACTGGCAATCCTTGCAATGCTGTTCAGAGGTTAATTAATCATGTTCAGTTTTTGTTGGAACACCTCTGGAGTGGGTGCAATCCCAGATGGCGAATGGGTCCAACGGTACCAGCCTAGAGGAGTGGCAAACGTAGCTAACTTGCTTGACTCCAAGTCAAGTTTAATGTGCCAATGCCCATTCCTAACGTCGCAAACAGAGTAGACTTTGGCAAGGTAGAGTCTTGGGAGGACGTCCTCGATTGTGGTAAAAGGGTAGTGAGAGCGTTTTAGGGTGTTATTTACTGGTTGTGGATCAATGCATAGTCGCAACACACCAGTCTTCTTCTTTTCAGCTGCCACCATTTCAGATATCCAATCCAATGGCTCATTAACCCGGGCAAGCACTCTGAGCTTCTCTAGTCTCATGATTTCCGCTTCTAGTGTTTCTTTGATGGACACCAGTGTCCACCGTAGGGGCATCTTCACTGGGGTTACAGTCTTGTCAATTTTAAGATGCTCCTTACCGGGAAATGAGCCTAGCTCTCCATTGAACTCCTGTGGATAGTCTGCCATTATTTGTTCCTTTGATTGGAGCATTGCAGTGTCATTGAGCAAGAAAATGTTCTCTTTGCAAATCTTAATCAGGCTTAACTCTTGGCTTGCGACTGCTCCTATGATGGAGGTTGTGGCACTATGAACAACAATAAATTTCATGCATTGCATTTGTCCTGTCTTCGCATTCCGGACCATCACCTCAGTTTTCCAAAGAGGTTTGAGTGTTGAATTATCGTACAACCGAAGCTTTTGGCTTGCCTCTTTGATGACAGCGGATGTCCCTGTTAAGTCTCCTGCATGAATCACATTGCATGACACACCACTCTCTACTTGAAACAGGATAGGTTTGGTGTCCACTTCAAGTGTCGCAAAGATTCTCCTCAGAAATGGAGAGTTAACAAAGTTGATGTTGTCCTGATAACCATAATTGTTATTGTCCACACTGGTCATAACTGCAACATTGTGAAAGTCCTTTGCACCTCTGTCAAGGACTAGAAAGTTTTTCTTCCGGCATACTTTTGCCAAATGATTGCAAGCATTGCAGTTGGGGCACCATTGTCTGAATGCTGGGCAATGTTCAGCGTCCTGTTGGTGGCACACAGAATTGACATGACTGGCTTGTCCTACCATCTCAATAGGGCATGCGACCAGCAGTTTGCAGTTCTGACTTCATTGTGTGAATTGCGCTTTGGGCAGTCAGAATTTTGGCCTGTTGAGCACAGGTGTATCACTGTGTATGCGCTGTGCTGTGAATAGCTGGTCAGCAGCTTGATGCTGAGAGCAGCATTCTGCTATACAATCTTTCAGCGTCAGGTTTTTCTGTGTTAAGAGAGCTTGCCGCAAAGGCCCATTTCTCAGGCCACACACTATTCCATTGCACAATATCTCGTCGGAGGAGACATTGTCAAAGTCGCACAGCGCTGCCATCTTTCTAAGAGTCGCAAGGAATTGTTGAAGTGATTTATCTTCTCCTTGGTCCCAGCTAAAGAATAGGTAGCGTTCAAACGTAACATTCTGGCAGTCCATGAAGTGATCCTCCAGGTAGTCCATTGTTTTCCTCACATTGGCTTTCTCTGAGGCATATGCGAATGATAGAGAGTAGTAGAGGTCAATAGTGTCTAGTCCAATCATGACAATGTGCACAACATGGTTGCCTTCACCCTTGTCTGTGAGCTTCGTGACAACAGCATGTGCCTCGAAGAGCATTCTCCAGCGATGCCATGATGCTGCGTTGGCATTTGGGTTGAGTGGCAGCACTGTTTGGGCGTTCATAGCTGGAGTTGTCATTGCCAGGCTGCTCAGTAGTGTAGTAGGCTGGTGGCGTACCTTCTTCTGACACCATGTAGAAGACCTTAGACGATAAGGCCATGCATGCATTCAGGACAAACAAAGACACAAGAAAGATGGGGACTATGCGCATGCATGGTGTGAGTGGTGTACTTAAGAATTAGGTGTTTAACTAGGGGAGCGCCTGTAGCACCTGTAACAGTCTGGTGGGTCACAAAATTGCAGAGTGGCTTCTGCCTGCAGCAATGTTGCAGTCGACCTTGATCAATAGTGGCAATTCTGCCAGCACTGCTTGCACTGTAATCGCCGCTGAGGCAGCATGCAAGCTCCTGACTGGAAGATTGATGCTAGCAGTCTTCCTGAGACCATTGATAACCTCTACCCTTGGTCAGTCCTTTCACCTCTGCCATCAAAGCAGGAAATTCTAGATATGATGCAGCTGGGTGTGTTGGGATTCTTGGCATGGATCAGCTATCGGCTCTCTTTCCAGCCTTTGAGCTGGAAATTCTCCCCAACTCTGACTTGGGATTTTTCAATCGTCACTATATGGAAGAGAAACTGCTGGCAACAGTCCAGAGTATGCTGTCTGGGTGTGCTATGGCTCTCCTAATCCAAACAACGTTCACAATATCTGTAGCGTTTATTCGAGGGTGGCTGGTGGTCTTCAACAGCCATCAGCACGGCTCCTGTGGAGAACTGATTGCTGTCAGCTTAGGTGACCTGTCCAAGCCACTACAGCTTCCATCTTTTGTACCTTACATCATTTATGGAGCAGCAGTTCTCGCTCCAAAATCAGAATAGTTATTGCCTGTAGTCTTTTGTGCAAAACTCCTGCTGAGCTTTGTCTTTGGCTCTTCTTCCTTTTTCTCTAGATTTGATTTTGGCTTTCATTTCCCCTCCAGTCTAGCACTTGCTGATTGTATTTTGCTTGGATTTTGCAGGCAGAGCTCCTGTCCTTGGCTTGGCTCGCATTTTCTCTAACTAGTGTACTGTATTGTTGTTCACACCAATGCTGCTATCAATGCTTGGTGACATGGAGCTACGACGCATACGTGCTGATATTCACTTGTGGGTCAGTCACAGTACAGGCAGTGTTTCTATTTACATGCACACATAGTCCTCTTTGTCTGTGGTGAAACAAACTTTAGTTAGGAGAAAACTTCAGTTGGGAATAACTTTTAGTTGGGAAGTAACATTAGTTAATCAGATATGTCTAAACGAAAATAAATTCCTAATGAACATTTGCACTTATACAGCAACCATTTTGCAATGAAAGAGTGCTTACTTTTGCTAATTTATCAAGGTCTGCTGAGGCGGCGTTTCTCTCCAGAATACTGCAGTTTTCTGTGTTTAGATCACTCCAAAATGCACCCCCAGCTACTGAAACAATACACGATCTCCAGGCAAACTCATCAGAGGGTATTGTGCAGTTTAGAGAAATAGTGTCATTTCTGTTTGTTTCTGGCCAAGTGTAGTTTCCTGTTTTGTCAGCTGTTTCCTCAGATGGGCAAGCTCCTGGAATGTGTTACAAAGGTAAGTTGATATGTGAAAACAGATTTGACAAACCATTAAACGTTTTAGATGTATTCTCAGACTTAAGCTTACCATAACATCGAACCACAGCATTGGTGGCATACTGAGCTAAGTATGCACTTGACTGAGTGGCTGCTGAAGCTAAAATCTTTTGCAGACTTTGAAGGTTTTTTGCAGAGCAAGGAGGTGTCTTGGCTGAGTATTTTACCGTGACATCCATCAGCACATAAACTGCTATTGTTCCATATATTGTGCGGTTCCTGTAGGACAGAAAAAATTTCCCTTTTATGTCTGCTGGCCAGTTTATCCCTGACTGAGTCTTTTTTGACACATGGCACAAACCGACTTGAACAAGGATCTTTATGATTGTGCAAGCTAAGGCATAACGTAATACAAGCAATACACAGGTAAATGCTTGCAAATAGTGAACCACACTGAATTCATACCTGGTTTCCTTTGCAGATAAAGTCATCTCGCTGACAAAGCTTGGAAGGCTTCCCAGGTTGCTCATTGCCTGCAATAACAGGCATCATTATGTGTTATCAAAGCCAATTGAATTTCACTGTTCAACAGCAGTGTACATGCTTCAAGAGGTGACAGAAACGCGGTTGATTGATTGTCTGATTTACTTTATTGAGTTGGTGATCGGAATAAACTCAATGGCCAAGAAAAAATTGAACTGTTAAAGCCAGGGTCAGGATTACTGACAGGCAAAAGGGGAATATATGTATATATACATATATATTTTGTTTTTACATGCATTGGCCAATTGCAAATGTTTAGGTAATTGAGGGCTTTGAATGGTCTTATCTGGCACAGCAGACACGGCCCAACCAAAGTAGCCAAAGCCTCCACAATTATTTTAAGACCCTGGCTGGAGTTCTGGCAAAGCCTCCCAACCTCAGTTATAAATAGAGCTTCCAGGTGGGCTTCAACCCATGACAAATTGGCACCTGCTGTATAGAAATTCTGCATGCTAACCATCTGTGCCACTGAGATTGGTTTAAACAACTAAGGAGACACTGGTAGGAGGCCTCACAGGAAGGTGTTGCCAGTTTGTAATACACTTGTTTGTGTCTTAACTAGTATTCTGGGGGACATCAGCCAGTTAAAAGTTGGCTGGAATAGGTTTTGTTTGATGTGAAATCATCCTGATTCACTGAGTGACTTCTATGGTCTACTCTTTTCAGGCATCCTGAAATTGGCCTAATGTAGATAAGCCACAAGGCAATATAACGACCCCTATCAATTTCTTTCTAGCTGCTTTCTCAAGACAAAAGAAGTCTCTTCATCTAACATTACGATGCTAAGATTTCATGCATGTAAATACCATCAAGTCTACAACTGTCTGATAACACCACAGAGAAATGTGATGTTCAAGAGGAACTGGAGCGTCCAATCATCCTGATGCAAATGACTGATACTGAAGGCATCAGGAACAAAATTTAAAGCTACAGTCCTCTCTGAACCAAAGTGAATTAATTGCCAGGCCTGCAGGAATGTGGGTGGGTGCATGTATGTTACAGTTGCACCAGGTTTTTGAGCTAAGTATTAGCAAATACCAGTAACCGCTGTGGGGGGAGATCAAAAGATGGACTAACTCAGCTTCCAATAATTGTGTTGGGTACCAGCCTCTTTCTTTCAGGATATAAATGTGATGAATAAATGCATTCAATTTTTTTTAGCGTTTATTACAGCCAAGTAACCATTCGATAAAAAGTTTCAATATTTATGAGTCTCTATTTTTCGATCGCAGACTTGTTGGAGGTTTTCATAACTTGTGAAAAGTCTCATTGGATGTTTTTATAACAATGGAAACCTCACACATAGACTGATACGTAAAGTATGGCAAAAGAATAACACAGTTGTGCCTTGTTAATCTGGTGGCGTTTGTGTTGGGCAGTTTCCGCTGGATTAACGAGGGTGCTGAATAAACAAATCCACACAAATTTGACCCATATACATGTATACACGGAGGTATGCAATGTGAACGTGATTATGTAGTAGAGGCTTATATTGTCATACATAGTGTAGTGATTATGTAGTAGAGGCTTATATTGTCATACATAGTGTAGTGATTATGTAGTAGAGGCTTATATTGTCATACATA
>JAOWAW010100538.1:25490-53646 GCA_028565695.1 Nicola tetela
GTGTAGATACAGATGTAGCTCATCGTGCTCGATTAAGTCAAAGCTTGAGAAAGTACCTGTGTACAAATTATACTGCACATGCACAATAGTGCCTCCTCCAGCTTCGCATGCTTTGCCTGACGATTGCGGGTAGCCGTTGATGGGACTCTGCTACATACCACTTGCCCTCTTGGCGCAAAATATTGCCAACAGTCGCACACCCAATGGTAATGTTGTGCTGGCAACCAACCTCTGTGACAATAAAGGTTTGTGAAGCTTTTGGGTGAGAACGTTTGAACAGGCAAACTGTCTTTTTGACGTCCGTTGAAAGCTCCGTTCTGGCCTGCTTACCCATGGTTTTCAATAAAACGAATGTCACATTAGCAAGGCAAGCCGACGAAAACTAGCACATGCATAGTTGGTGTCAGTGCATGTGTCAAAACCGCGGGGCTTCTACCATGAGGCTGCATGTTCACCACATAGACTACCATTTACCGGTAGTTGTAACAGTAGTTCGTGCCGGTACGTGCTGTACACAGTTCGTTGACACTGCATGAGCTATTTTCGTATACTGCCGGATTAAAAGGTCAAATTTGTAGACAAACTGATCATTTGTTACAGGAGCTACACTGCTGGTGCCAGAAACAAAGGGTGCCGGATTAACACAATCAAAAACACCGGAATACATCTGTTTCACGCAATTTTTGCTGCCGGAAACCAAGGCTGCCGAATTATCAAGTGCCGGACTATCGAGGTTTGACTGTAATGACAATTTGAGAGAAAAAATAAAACATGAATAAAGGCAGTCTAAGCATTGGCCTTGAGCCTGAATTCAACATAGCACCGCCAGCCACGTTGCTAACCCACTACACATCAAGGACTTGCTAGGCAACAGCTGATAATACATGGAGCTGATGAATAGCTCTTAAGTGATTGCACGTGCATCACTCAGCCGTCCTTTACTGTGTTGTGCTGGTGGTGCATTTTTCTTCATAACCATTATAAAAGGTGCTTCTAGATGGCTTTTGAAAAAAATCTAAGGGGTTAGAATCCTCAGCTTCAGATTTACCATGGAGAAGCCCTCACCAGCACCTTGGACACTTATGTTTGGTTTATTCCTTGCTAAATCCTTAGCCCTGTCTTTCAGTCTATTATTGGAAAGGAAATCCCATAGGCTGGTCTTTTGTCCCTTTCTGTGAAATAATCAATTTGCATAATCATGCCTCTTATTTTGGAAGACCATTCTTTCCGGAAGAATTATAAACTTATCATTTTCTCTTTTCAGGAAGTGGAGTACACATGTAGCAGACTCAAATCTGTGGCAACACGGTGTCTAGCAGAATAAAACTCACGATCTCAACTGCTCTACCAATCTGTCAGTTCAACAAAACTGGCTACCTGGTGTGCTTTGTTACTTTCTCTCGACATGGCCCCCTGGAAAATGCTACGAAGTGACTACGGTACTGTAGCCCATGTCTGCAACAACCTGACGTGGGCCAATGATGTACTATAATAACTTCGGAGCCCCATCACAAGGTGCACTACAAAGCCAGTTGTCTTGAACTGGTCAATTGGTAGAGCGGTTAAGATCGTGAAGTTCATTTGGCTGGGCACTGGGTCTCAGCAGACTTGAGTCCGATGGAACTCCAGCTGCTGAAACTAGAAAGTGATCAGTTTATGCCCCATAATCTTTTCAGATGGAGCTGCTGCTTTTGGAAGTGTAGTTGAGAACATTTCAGATGAACATGTTCTTGTAAATTGTTAACAGCTTAGTATACAGGTTCCAGAATGAATACTTCTCTTGACTCTGGTGTATTGGTGTACATGTCAAGTTAGGTAATGTTTTCTGACAATGAGAAAAAGTATTAAGCATATTTACAAAATTATTAAATTAAAGCCTCACATGCTTTTCGATGTCATTCAACGTTGTTCCCTGAGAATCATAAGTGGTGCCCAGTCTAAACTCGGCATAGTAGATGGCAGTGGAGAGAGACTCTTCAATATCAGAAAAAGGTATAGACAGGAAAGAAATGACAGACAGGTACGCATAGAATCCTGCTGCTGAAGACTTTTTTACTTCAGGGAGAAGTTTTGTACAGTACATGTTAGGTTGCAATAAGCACCAGCTTAAGAGAAAGACATTTTCTCTTCGTGTCCATATCTGAAAAGAAAAGGTGAGGACTGGGCGCCTATAAAATTGCTGAAGCAACACTCAAAGAAAGGAATGTAAAACAACATAGTCTTCACTGTTTGCAGCTTCCAAGGTCAGGACGGGGCAGATTTAGAGTATGGTATCACTCACAAACTCCACATTGACATTCTGCTACAGAGGCTCTAGATCTTGAAAGAAATGGCCATTAGTCTAGAATAATTAATCAACAAGTTACAGATATATTAGTATTCTGTTCATTCTGACCAATGGACAAGGTCTTTTTGCAGCGAATAATCCTCAGAACAAGCACAAGTTTCACTGCCACATCATCTGGCATCTTTTATTCTATTATTATGAGTACCAGATTTCCAGAACTAAATTTGAGGCTGCTTCTAATTCAGATAGCAAGGTTCCGCACAGTAAAAGCACACAGAACACACAAGGAAATTCCATTACATTACTGATAAATACTCACGAAGACATGCTGGGACAGTTGCATTCCATTGCCCGTTGAGTTGGCACAACATTGCTTGGCTTCCTAACAAGTCAAAGCCTGATTTGCAACCAAATTTTACCACTGTAAGTAGCGAAGCCTTCTGGGTTGAAACATAGCCATTAACAGGAGGTCTAAAACTTGGGCAAATTTCTGTCAAGAAATCAGAGAAAAACAAACTGCCAGTGTCAGAAGTGTGATTGACAACAAATAAACAATTGCAAAGGGTATGCACATGGAGACATCACAGGCCTCCAAGCTCCTTCTCGTTCTTCACTACTGGAAATCCTGATGCATTTGAATTCACTGACACTAATCAAGGTGAAGCAAGCAGTCCAATTCTAGCCAGAGCTCTGCAGGAAATAGAAGTGTATTTGCAGGTATCAGAGTTAGTTGAGTCTCTCTGTGTAACCCTTAATTGAAAGATACAAGCTTCTGTTACATGTCCTATATGTAGACTTGTATAGTACGGAGGTCAGACACCATCGAGTATGGTATAGACATCAATGTTTCAGCTGCACCTGATGCTATCATGGTGATATTGATTCTTCTGCCTGCAACCAGACCAAAATCTACTGCAGGAAAACTACACTGCTCAACTCAGTGCAACATGTTCCAGAGAAAGTGCAAGGGAGGGCATTTTTCCACAACCAGGAAGGAAATTTTCCCACATGCATGTTGCAATACTCAATGGTGTCTGACCTCCATGCTATAAAAGTCTACATGCAGGGCATGTAACAGTAACTTGTGCCTTTCAAGTGCTGCAGACAGCAGCAGTCCACCCCAGCCATTCGCTAAGCCTCAACTGCTAATATTATTGAAGAAAATCGAAATCACACCCAGGGTCATTGCTTAACCACAGACATGCACTTCGCTGTTATGCACAGTCAGCCTGAACCACATGGGAAGCTGCAAGACTTCCAGGAACAGACTGCTCTCTTATTCAGACGGTCATGTCAACATCAGCAATTTTGGTGTTCTGCAGTCACTGTAAGGAGTAGCATGCAGCCAAATATCATCGACATTAGAAATGTGCCTGTTCATGCCGTGTGTGCGGCTTGAACCATACATTTTGATCAGAAAAACAACGATGCTAAGAGTACGTGCTAGCAGCTCCTGCCACAACGGGATTGTATGCACATTGTGCATCTTAGTAAGCCACAAACAAGCAGTTTTCACACAGCGTAAGTAACTCATACAAACCCAAAAAAATACTGTACGTACAGGCAGACAGATGCGGAGAAGGGGCGTAACCATGGAGGCCTTAATTCCCACGCATAATTGTTACTGCTGCACTGCCTCTGCATGCGTGGATCACTGTGGCTGTAATGCATGCACTATACACTACAGGATATCTAGAATGTACAGAAACTATGTTTGCATGTCTTTTTCACTCTCTGCACTGCAGGAAAGATGCATGTAATGTAGAGTGTATCAACACATCAACAAATTATTGCAGTGCAGTCAGAGATCACCCAGCATTTTCATGATCATGCATGTTTCAGCTGAGTCTGTTGCTATCATTGTGATATTGGTACCTGAGAACAGACTGAAGGGCAGAAACATAGAGAAGCTACGCTGCTTGAAAAAGAGGAATTTATTCTAGATTTTGAGAAACCGTATCATAGCACATTTTTTCAAGCGCCTGATGAATCCACACAGCAGTTGTCCGCTCCAGGCCAGAGAGGCTCTTGATATCACTGCTGCAAACCTGTATTCACTGAACTTCAACTGCAAAGGCTACTGCACAGACACTCCACTGTGGAATTGAATTGAACTCATGCCCAGGGTCATTCCTTGACTGATTTGCACTTCACTCTCGAGCAATGTGGTGAGCTGTACTAATAATTATTATGGGAAGTTACATCACTCCAAAGATTTCCGTTTTGCAGTAATAGTCCAGTTGTTGAAGGAAAATACAGCGAGGTACTGTGAACAAATCCGGACCACATGCAGCCATAGACCATCGCCCATGATCGCCTATACACCCTTTATGTCCATACACTTTGATCAGGAAGAAAGACACTAATTGTGCAAGCTAGAAGCTCTGCTTCCCAACAGGACTGTATGTGAATTGAGCAGATTAGGAAGCCACAAGCAAGCAGTTTTCACCTGACATAAGTAGGTGTAGCCTACTCAATCCAAATGTATGGATTAAGTAGGCTTCATCTGACATGTAATGGAGCGGACAATGGTCTATATAGCTGAATATGGTGAAGCTTACCACCCATGGATGATACTTGGCTTTTCCCAGTGCAGCTCCAGGTTCCCATGTTAATGTTAGTTGAGTGCACTCCCCTACACAACAGTAAAGTGGAAAAAAGTTGAGGAGCTCAAGCGGCTGTGCAGGTGTTCGCCTTCATAGTTCAAGTTCAGTGAATATGGGTTTGCGGCTGTTATAAAGTGCTTGAGGGAGGCTCCCCTGTGTGGGTGGACAACTGGTGTACAGTTCTCACAGGTATGTGGGAAAGTACATTACCATATGGCCTCTTTTAGTGAGGCAGACTAGCTTCTCACACTTTCTTTCCTTCTCAATTGTTTTGCTCTACCAGACAGTCAAGGACCATGATCATGATGATAGCAACAGGTGGACCCACAGCATGCATTATCACAACATATGCTTGATCTTTGCACTTTATGGGGTGGAAGTCTACATGTAGGACATGTCACAGTAGAATTGTATCTTCAATTGTTGTATAGTGTACACTAGAATGATACCACGACCCAAAACATCTGGAAAAGATGCTTCTCGCGGCTGAGTGCAGCAAGATAAGCAAGAAGCAAGTTCTCACCAGCAGCACCTGAATTTCATGTTATATAAGAGCTTGAAAGAAAACACTTTGTTCAGTCGGGTCCAGTAAGTCCACCCACTGCTGTTCAGTTACCATCCACCTTCTCTCAGTACTATATTCTGTGTTTTCTGCGATCTGTCTAAAGACAAGATAATCTGTCTTGCTTTTTTTAACAATTTTCACTTTGCAACACTCCTGACATCAATTCATGAGCGTTTTTTCGTCCATTGCACCTGTCTGTCAAAGCATGGAGGTTTTTTCCAGTCAACAATAGCCAAAAATTAATCTGGCACCAGATCCCATACTGGTCTGCTCGCGGTGTTATTCATCTAGGTATAATTGTTGGTTTAGGACCTCTGGCAGCAATTAGCCTTTTTAGTCAGATTGGCACAACTCTGTTGTTCTTCCTGAATTTAGTTTTCTGATCTGACGTATCAATAAAATTAGTTGCGTGTGGTTGGCAACTGGCACCGCAACACAATATAGGTAGTGTGTGGAGAGGCAAGAAATGCAGTTCCTGTACAGGGTGTACTGACTAAAATCAGAGTGCCCATCTCACAGCCACACTGATCTGTGCTGTCTATCAGGGCAGTGCTGCTACAAGCTCTTAGCCTGCAAGGGCTCCATGCATGCACCCCTTGCTGGGTGTCCATGTGTGTCTGTCTTTTGGTTGGCTGTCTGTTTGTGCTGCATTAACTTGCTTGTGGCTTACTAAGACACACAATTGTCATGCAATTCTGTTGGCAGTAGAGCTGCTGCTGGTGGCTCTTCACATCTTTTTTTCCTGATCAAAAAACATGCACCAAGCCTGGCACATGTAGTATCAATGATTGTAACAGATCTCGACAATCAATGATAGTTGGCTGTATGCTGCTTTCTGCTGCATCGGCAGAACAACAAAGTAGCAGACATTGACAAGACTGTCTGAATAAGAGGGCCAAAGTCCTAAGAGCCAATGCAGCCTCCCAAGCTGGTTCAGCCCTCTCTGTCGCAAATCAGTTGAGGAACAGACCTGGGCGTGATTTCTAACTCACTTCAACAGCAAAGCACCTGGGTGTGTAGGCTTTTAACTGTGCAGTTGAAGTTTAGTGAACACAGATTGAGGAAGATATTGAGAACCTGTCCGGTTGGGGTGGATCGCTGACGCTCAGATTAGCCTGGCATGGGGAAATTCTCTGCCTTGCTGGGTTACTCTAGAACCTAATGCTCTGAGTCAAGCAATGTAGCTTCTCCAGATTCCTGCCCTTCGATCTGGTGTCAGTCGTTTGGCCTTTGACAGTAAAATGTATTGTGAAGATAGCAACAGGCGCAGCTGAAACATGCATAAAGATGACATGCTCAATGATCTCAGACCTCCACGCTTTACAAGTCTACATGTATGACTTTGACATCCTAGAGAAACTTTCAAGTGTTGCACACAAAGAGTGTGGATCCTGTAAAGTGCTGGCTAGCACTAGAATCCTCCTAGTGCATATGTCACGTGATCACAGTGATTGGGTGCAACTGCCAGTGCCAGCGCATTCATGGGTCCATTTGTGATTTACAACTTGTGGAAAAACCTGAGAGTGCTTTTTGTGCACACCCCTGTTTACAGTATTCTAGTCTCACCAAAATAATTTAGTTGAAAAGCTGCAGTCAAATTTTGACAAACAAGGAAATCCCACTGACATCATTGTGCCCAATAAATATTTCTGAGTCTTATAGCATGCAGGCAAATTTCTTCACAACCACATCTCCTTTGTCCCTGCCACTCCTGCTGGTGCCTTTAGCGACTTAATTTGGATACGGAACTCTTTTCGTTTTTAGGAGCTTTAAACACTTCAGAACTGCAACAAAAAATGTTCGAATGATGGTAGGGAATAATTAGTACCATGCAGCGGAACATTATATTGCTGATTAACCACTCAACAATCTCTAACACCTGTCCAAAGATGTTTACTGTAAATTCCTTGCCTGTGCAAGTCATGCCATCTCCTGAAAACCCTTCGTCGCATGTGCAAAGGTAACTTCCCTGAGAATTTATACATGTTGCATTGAGGTGACATGTGTGACTCCCACCAGTGCATTCATTCACATCTAGAACAGCAAACATGCTGGGTAGACCTCATTGTGTGATAATGTACAATCTGTACACAAAGATGCAAAAGACAGCAAAAGAACTAAGCAAAGCATCAGCAACAGTTCAAGAGAACTCTTTATTTTGACAGCCTTAAGAAAAGCATGAGTTCTCAGGGTCCACAGCTGGCATCCATTCCTGGCTGATCGATCTGTTGAAATGGTCACTGGATGTTTTTGACATTATTATTGTTTGTTAATTGCAGGCTCAGGCAAGTGATTCTAATCCATGCTGTATCATCTTTTGGTTGATAACTGTGTGCTTCCGGAGGACACAAACATACAGCAATTGGAAGCTGTAAGCTCTGTACACAATATCATACACAGCCTAAAGGAGTCATTCTGAGGGTAGATGGTATCACTTAATTCCCCAAGTATAGACTTACACATGCACATGACGGCAAGAATGCAAAATTATGCACGAGGGTCAAAGGCCTGAGTGCATATTGTATGTCATATTTCCCAAGCGCATGTCCGTAGAATCCTGCACTCACATGCACCAGAACCAAAACCATACACCATCACCCCTGCCCCCCCCCCCAAAAAAAATTAAAAAATTAAAGTGGGCAAATGGCCAGGAGCGGGAATCCACTCATGCCTGCCAAGGGATAGTCGAATTATTTGAAAATTAGTCCCTCAGGCTTGGCAGAGGGGTGTATGTGTGACATCAAGAGACATGTGAGGAGACATTGTTCTTCTAGCACTCGCAATAACTGTACCAGATGAGAATGGCAACATTGCCAGCAGGGTCCACAGCCCTACAAAAAGCATTCTCACCTCTGTAATGATTCCTGGTGAATTTGACCTTGCCATTCTTTCCCAGACACATGCACCACAAAAGTATACAATGCCTTTATTACCTCCAACAATTGTTAGTTTTACTGATGCATTAGCATAAATAAATATCTGTGCAACACCAACCAGGGTATTATCCAGGACTAAACACTACAGTAATTTGAGCATGGAAGGAAAACTCCAGAACTGCAAAGTCAATCAGAACCAAAGCAATGACCTACCAAATTGCTGCATAGTATTTCACCTGCATTTTAGAAGAGAAAAGGAAACTAGCTGAATTGGGTTGGTGTATTTTGGGTACTTTCTTCAAGAACACAATGAGATTTCCATGAGTTGACCAGAAAAAGCTCACCGAAACACTTCGGTAAAGATACATTCCATTGTCCATTGAGTTGACACACAGTTGATGAACTTCCTGACAATTTAAAGCCGGAGTTGCAACTAAATTCTAGCACAATGTGCCGGGTATAATTCTGAGAAGAAATGTAGCCATTAACAGGTGGGTTTAAAGGGGGACAGATATCTGAGAAAAATGGGAAGAAAACAAATGCACACTGTTAACAGTACAGCCCTGAATAACAACAAGAAAATACTTCATATTAATGGTAGACCTACCGTATGGCTTGTCCACCCACTAACAAGTTCTCTCTCCTAATGAAATCAGTGTAGATTAAGAAAAATGAAGTTACTTTCAGACAGATAACAGCTACAAGATTGATAAAATGATGCCTTCTCTAAGCCATTTGCCTTCAGGTTATTAACAGGAAGTTGAGACCATTTCTGTTGAAAAAAATCCCCATCTGGCCAGTATTTTCGGTCTCTTGCACCACTTTGACTGAAGCTATATCTGGTCAAAGAAATGCTTCTGTGCCCATTGATTTGTATTGATGCTTATGATGATAGAGGTCAATGAACAGGCAATTTGGAAAAGAGAGAGGCAGAAAATTGCTTGTGGGGCGATTCTCTCTTTCTATCAGTGATTAAGAGCATGACAATACATAAAACACCATTGAGGAATTATGGGTGCAACTTCCTTACTCATGCAAGTCCTGCCATCTCCTGTAAACTTTTTGTTGCAAGTGCAAAAGTAGCTTCCAACATTATTTGTACATGTTGCATTGGGGTGACAATTGTGACTCTTGACATTGCATTCATTGATATCTGCAGTATTAAGAAGAAGCTGATTATACACAATGGTACTCTAGCAGAGTAGGACAATCCTTAGACTAAGTTCTTAGTAAAGCAACATCGTCAATGACAAGCCAAAACAGGTACTGATGGAGATGTGTGACTTTTGAGACCCTGCTGAAAAAAAACAGACCTAAATGACTTGGCACATATATGCATGGCTGTCTATTCAATTTCAGGAAAAGTTTGGACTCTTGGAGACCGTCAAATCACCTTTTTTACGCTGTGGAGTGATGAAAAATACCAACATCAGGCAACCTACCATTCAGAATATACTTGTGATAACATCACACCAAAGCGGTAACCACTTGGTCTGCAAAGACCAAGCTGAACAGGTCTACAGTGTCATTTGTGTTGTGCAAATCTTCCAGCTGACTCTACTCTTCCCAACAAATACAACTCTGCCTAGCGTGAACAGATGTGAGCAACTTCCACAGCGCATTCCAAACAGCCATCTTTCTTTATTAATCACTGTGCTCTTACTCTTCCCATTCTTTTCTGAGATGCATGCACAATCAGACGTACTACTCACCGGTACTATGTTGATTTCCCAGTACAGGAAACATATAATCATTAGTTACTATAGTTTTGCTCTATGGTCCTTTAAAGAACAAGTCTCCTGTATAACATTTAATGAACCAAGATTTCTGTACTGACAATAGGCACACTTCCTGGGGATGCGCTAATTTTGATAGATGCAAATGTATTGTACATTATCAAAAAATATGGTTGCACAAAGTACTAGCGTACTCAATGTGATTTATCTGTGTATCTTCACCGTAAATCAATACAGGTCAGACTGCTATAATTAAACAATGATAATCAAAAACAACATCTCAATTCTCTGATGGTCTTCAATAGGTTTATGCTATAAGAACCATGCAATTTGTATAACAGTTACTATGTTAGCACACACCATACCCTGCTTGACATGAAAGAATAGTTCACACTTGATTAGGGCATGCAGAACTGAATTGTCATGAGCAGGGAACTGTTATACTGTGTATTTTCAATTAAAAAAGTAAGAAAAAAGTTTAAGCAGGTTAGAGTTTAGGTATCTCTCTATTAAATTTTAGTGAAAATTTTTAAAGGAAATTTACCAAAACATTTTCCAACTGTGGCATTCCATTGTCCGTTGATTTGACATACAGTTGATTTGCTTCCTGGCAATTCAAAGCCTGGGTGGCAACTAAATTGTACCTCACTCAGCTGAGTAACATTCTGAGAGGAAATGTAGCCATTAACAGGTGGTGTTAATTTTGGGCAAAGTTCTGGAAATAACGAGAAATAGCAAGTGACAAGATTAACAATTAAGTTCAACAAACTGAACAAATTCACAAAATTAACAGTAATTTTGCATACATTCTGAAATTATTACTGTGCATATAGCAGTAGCCTTTTCTCTCTATACTAACAAAACTAGTCTAGCTCCGGCATAATAAGGCACGCAAACCCTATTGCAGGATGCTGGTTGGGGGTTTTGCAACATCTACTTGGTGGATACTCTTCAAATTTTGTACAGAAGTAAACCTTGATAAAAGGCTTCTGGAAACCAAAAGTGGGTGATCTATTACCAGTGGATCTCCCTCAAACGATCAGTTTTGGGTGAAAATACTCTCCCCTTTCAGCCACCTTCAAGCAGCTAAAATGGAAGATGAACGAAATTGACCCTCAAATCACAATTTTTCAAAAGGTCTTTAGCTGTAGTTTTCGGTTTGTGCTTGTATTTTCTTCTATACACCCTCCAATATTTTAGACACCCCCTGCTGTTTTACTGTTTCCGCACTTCATACTTAAGCCATGGGCAGCAGAGAAACACTAATTCAAAATGTCCAGGGATCGCCTTAACGGAGGACGAACCGGTTATCTACAAGCATATTTAGCGTACAACAGATCTGCACCTAGTCCTAGGCACCAAAACAACTTCAAAAAACTCCCATCTTCAGTGTTAGCAAAAGCAAAGAAGGCAAAATCTTTTTCTGCAACGCCTTCCTCACATTTTGCCCATTTCTTCAGCCGTGAGTTATTATCCACCTACGTGAAGTTCACGAGCTCTGGTGTATTACTATTTTGCTCCTGGTCATGATCACGCAATGAGAGACTGATATACTGTAGAGCATGCCAGCCAGGGCCAGATGCTTACATTGTTACTAGTCTGCAGTAGTACAATCAAGTCACCCCTTCTGAGCAGACTGTAACAGCCTTTGCTCTCCACCAAAAAGCAACAAAGGAGAGGTGCCAAAGCACCAGAAATATCCGTCAATGACAGACATGACTGATAACCATCTCTCAGCGGCTCCTGCCTCATACTGCAATTTGGTAAGAATAGTTTCTTCTTGACTCAAAGACTGGCTAGGATGCGCCTGTCCATGCTATTTGAAGTACTGTGAAGAAAAGCCCATCTTTCCCTAGAAACATGCATGAGTATGGCTTCCCAACTCCTCCGCAACTTCACTGCCAGCAGCTGTGCGCTTGAGTCTGTTGATACATTTTGCTACACTGATCAAGATCAGACCCAAGCAGGCTCATATATGCAGTCTTGAATCATGCACCATGACAAAAAAATGTGACATCACCAGCAATAGTGGACATCACAATGGCACACATACTTAGTGGCTGGCCACAAAATTTTTGCCAATCTTTGATTTTGACGCCAATACCAATGTACACGATGCTCTTCTCTTTGTCCTTTTCTCCTCTGAGACTGTCAAAAATTCTTGAAGACGGTTAAACCTACCAATGACAAGAAACTCTAGCCTGCAATGCCCTTTTTACGACAGAAAAATCTCAGTAACACACCTGAAAGATCAAGCGCTCATCATCCATACATTAGGTACTCTAGTATGCGGCTCATCTTACTGTGTAGAATCCCATGGGAAGAGGCAGTTTTCAAGAGTCTGAAACTTCCACCCGACAGCTTGTTCCATCTTTGAAGATAGGAAAACTACTAGCACTCGTTATGCTCTTTCTGCAAAGCGCAAGAAAAAGCCACCAAGGGAGGTTTCACTATGCTGAAATCCAAGAGAAAAAGCATGCGTTATCGAGTGGCCACTGCACCTGCCAGTGTCTTGCAGGTCACACACATCCCCTTTTCGCCTTCCTTCTTTGAGCGCTCCTTCTCTCAAAGCTGTTCACTCAAGCTTACCCCAGGGCCTAGCAAGCCCAGGTGCCATTTTCTACTGTTGCCAAGCAACTTTTCAGCTCAGACCCAGGCAGGTTGAACCTAAACATAAAAGGAAAAGCCCGCAAAAACCAACTAGTCTCGCATGATCGATACCAGCTAGTAGTCAGCAGCTGGCTCAATGAGCGGCAAGATTTACAACAAAAAACCAAGCTAGATCACGAGCATTCAGAAACACTTCAGTGTTTGGAGCATTCAGAAATGAGGATTCAACCAAAAAGTAAGGAGAAGAAAACTAACAAGACTTAGAAGCAAAGAAGAGGCATAGCCGCCCCATCATCGAAGATCATGGGGCTGAATTTCTTCCAACAAGATAGATAGTGCTAGCGATACTGAACGCTGGCTGGCACTGGCAAGTCTGTTTTGTCATACTAGACTGTGGACTCCCAACAGCAAGCTTGCCATGGAGGTACAACTGTAGCATTTCAGAGTCTCAGTCTCAGCATGCTTAGAGTCAAATCTGACTTAGTAGCCCGCCGCCACTTAAAAATGTTGCACAAAGACGAAAGCAAAAGCTACACAGAGCAGCAGCAGCTGAGGCCTCGACATTGCGAAAAAGATTGTGACAGAAGAAGATGAAGAAAGACGACAAAACTTTGCACAGCATTTGGACACAGAGTGTGGCTGTACTTTCAACCAGCCAAAGCTCTAGCATGCATGCCATGCGCGCACATGCTGCAGCTGGTGGCTTCCGTGGCACGAATGGCCATTGCAACGTTTTGAACCAGTACGGCCTTCGCACCCGGGAAAATGTCCCTTATTGCTGGTGATGCTCCAGGCATGTAGGCAGCAGGCTCTATGTGGCCACGTGGCTGGTCATGGCAGCAAATAGCGTCTGCTCCTTACACAAATCTCAACAACCTCTCACCCAGGCACCATATTTACCGAGTTCTTGCCAACAACCCCTTGCATACCTTATTATACCGGAGTAGTATAATACATTCTGCAAACAGGCCCTAGCATCAACTATGATACAATCGTCTAAATTTCTAAGACATCAGCTACACTTCACAATGAACCGGTTCTGTTCAAAACCTATTGTTTGTTGTGCTACACACAGGAAATTTTTGAAAACTAGTTGGCAAATAATCTGCTTGTTGTAGCACCATTCTTAATTTACTTATTGGAGAGGGGTGGGGTTGGTAGTTGGATGGGTGCTGAATGAGCTTCAGGTGTTGTTTCAGTTCATTCTACTTCAGTTCTTGAGCTTAACACTACAAATAACTCCTCTAGGAATGATCAGCATAACTTGCTTACTTGTACAAGTCCTGCCATCTCCTGTAAATGTTTCGTTGCAAGTGCAAAAGTAACCTCCAACTGTATTCGTACATGTTGCATTAGTGTGACAGTTGTGAATTCCACCAATGCATTCATTAATATCTACGATAGAAGAAGAACCTGGACATGTCTTAATGACATTAAAGTCAAGTGGAAGACTCCTTAGACAATAGGCTACAAACACACCATCGAAGTTATCTGCAAAGAAGAAATAAACTCTGAATTTTTAATGAAATACGCTTACCTGTGCAGGTCCTGCCATCTCCTGTAAATGACTTATTACAAGTGCAAACGTAACCTCCAACAGTGTTTGTACATGTTGCACTTGTATGACAACTGTGACTTCCACGAAGGCATTCATTGATATCTACAATAGAGAAAGAAAACCAGACGTGTCTCATGGTGTTAAAGCCAACCGGTAGACTCCTTAGCTATAAACAGAAGGATACCAACACATCAAGAAAATTATTCACGCAGAAAGAGATAACTGTGAATTTTCATCATGACTTGCTTACCCATGCAGGTCCTGCCATCTCCTGTAAATGTGTCATTACAAGTACAAAGGTAACCTCCAGGATTATTGGCACATGTTGCATTTGAATGACAATTGTGACTTCCATCAATGCACTCATTGATATCTGCAATAATAAAAAGGAAATTTTCCCTGAGTGGTCATTGAAGTGAACTGATGGATATTGTAGACAAACAGAATGAAAATCAGGATAAAACCATCCTGCGTAAATCTATTGTGGTCGACTTGCAACTTGAAGAAAAAACAGCTATCAATCAAAGCATAATCACTTTGGTGGTATGCAAGTCTTCATCAGTGAAATTATTGCATATAGGGTCTGACTGCTGCAGGGCATGAAAACCAAATTGTCATGAACAGGTAATTGCCATAATGTGTACTTGCAACATAAAGCCAAGAAAACAAGTTTAAGCACAGCAGAGTTTTGAGATTTCTCCATCTGGTGAACTATTTCAAAGGGAATAGGCAAAAAACTCACCAAGACATTTTGCAGCTGTGGCATTCCATAGTCCGCTTATTTGACACACAGTGGACTTGTCTCCTGATAATTCAAAGCCTGTGCTGCAACTAAATCGTACCTCACTCAGCTGAGTAACATTGTGAGAGGAAATGTAGCCATTAACAGGGGGTTTTAACTTTGGGCAAAGTTCTGAAAATAACAAGAAAAGACAAGTGAGCAGATTTACAATTATGTTCAACAAACTGAAGAAATTCAAAAACTTAATCATACATCCTGAAGTGAGTACTGGTTTTACATTGCAGTAGCCTTTTCTCTATACTAACGGACCTGTTGTGTGATCCACCACAAGGCTTATTGCTTGGCTGAACCACGGCTTTTTTATAAGCTTAGCATGGGCTTTACATTGCTTTCAATGCTAAGCCGCCAAACGTTCTGAGCATTATTGACAGAAGCCAATTAAGCTTATCACAATACCACAATTTGCCCTAAATTACAATACGCCTCCTCTTTCAGACAGCACTTTAGAGACAGTCAGCAAAAGGAAAAATTGCAAAGTTCTCTCAATATAGACAACATCTACTCAATAACAGAGAAAAAAACACAATAGCTAAAACATTAACCTATTATTTTTTTCTCATTTTTACTCCAGCTTGGAAGTCACAGCGGACTCAAACCTGCCATGACCAAGTGCCTAGGTGAATGAAAATGATATGATCTTAACCACTTGACCTATTAGCCATTTTGTAAAAACTGGCTTCATGGTGGGCTTTGTGACTTTCCCTAGACAAGATCTGATATCAACTGTGTGAGACAGTACAAGGTGACTACGATCCTGTAGCCTACATTCACAACAACCTGAGCTAGGCCCAGAATTTATATTAATATACAACAGAAAGGCCTTTCACACCAGGAGAATCATTTAAAATCATTGTTCTTATTTTTAATGCAGCTGGAAGCACACAGCGGACTCAAACCTAGCTGAACAAATATCACGCAATCTTTATCGCTCAACCAATAAGCCAGTTCAAAAAAAACTGGCTTCATGGCTTGCTTTGTGACTTTTGCTCAACATGATCCGATATCCACTGAGCAAGATGCTATGAGGCAATTACGATTCAGTAGCCTACATTCACAACTACCTGAGCCAGGCTCAGGATTTATATTAATATACCTCACAAAGGCCATTCATGCCGGGAGAATCCTAATGTGCAACAGACCCTAGCATCAGCTGTGATACAATCATCTATACTGTTATGGCATATTCCCAAAGGTGTAGCTATACAATGAAGTGGTCCTGCTCCCTACCTATTTTTTTCTTGTGTAATGCACAGGAAGTTTTTAGGAAACAAGTCAGGAAATAACCTGCCTGTTTGGGACCATTCTAAATTTCCATAGCAGAGGAGGGGTGGGGTGGGTGTGATGATGGTGCTGGATGAAAGCCTCCGGGGGGTGTTCCGAGTTATCCTATTTAAGCTTCAGCACTTTAGTGTAACACTTAAATAATTCCGTCAGGAATGATCAGCATAACTTGCTTACTTGTGCAAGTCCTGCCATCCCCTGTAAATGTTTCGTTGCAAGTGCAAAAGTAACCTCCAACTGTATTCGTACATGTTGCATTAGTGTGACAATTATGACTTCCACCAATGCATTCATTGATGTCTGCAACAGAAAAAGTAGCTGGAGATGTTTCATGGCCTTAAAGCCAACTGGAAGACTCCTGAGACATACTTCTACAAATGCACCAAGAGGATTGTCCGTACAAATAATGAGAACTCTGACTTTTCAATACGACATGCTTACCCGTGCATATCCTGCCATCCCCTGTAAAAGATTTGTGACAAGTGCAAAAGTACCCTCCAGCTGTATTCGTACATGCTGCATTACTGTGACAATTGTGACTTCCGCTATTGCACTCATTGAGATCTGCAACAGAGAAAAAAGCCGGAGATGTCTCATGGTGTTACAGCCTACTGATAGACTCCTTCGACAGAAGGCTATGAATGCTAAAAGAAAATTACCTGCCCACGAGCGAAAAAGGGAACACCGATTATCAATAGGAATTGCTTACCCATGCAGGTCCTACCATCTCCTGTAAATGTTTCATTACAAGTACAAAAGTAACCGCCAACTGTATTGGTGCATGTTGCATTTGAATGACAATTGTGACTTCCACCAATGCACTCATTGATGTCTGCAATAGGGAAAAAGGAAATTTTCCCCCATAGTGTTATTAAAGCAAACAGATGGACTTTGCCAACAAACAGAATCAAAAACGGTAATGAAAACATTCCACAGAAATCTGTTGTGCATTGTGGTGTACTTGCAACTTCAAAAAATACAGCAATCAGTCAAAGTATAATCACTTTGGTGGTTCACACGTTTTCTTCACTGAAATCACAGCAAGGCCTGAATTCAAAATTTATTATCTGATGGCACTTTTACAGGAAGGAACTATGATTTTCTTTCCCAAACCATTTCAAATGAAGTAGTTGAGAAAATAAGTAGTGTAACTTTGTTTCAGGTTTTATTTACTTCAGTCTACACATAAGAAGAGCTCTGTCCAATAGTAATAGATGAGGAAAATTAGCAGCTTGATCCAAAAGTATTATTGTGAAATAAGAAGACATTCATTCAGCCAACATGGGTACTGAGGAGGAGTTTACTACTTTGATCAGGCCTTGCTTAACTATATGTCTATTGCTGAGCTGATCAGACAGATATTGATAGCACGTAGAGTTCGAAGAATTTGAGAAAAAGTCTTTTTGTAGCCATTACCATTATTGCAGGCAGACGCAAGACCACCACACCAATTAGCCTAGCAGACTGGAGTCGCTTAAACTATATCTTCACTGCACCAACACCACATCCTCAAAAGAAAAAGGATGGGTTAAAGTGCGGCTTCAAACACAAGCTATCTAGTCAACAGAGGAGGCATCGAAGATGGTGGGCTGAGGCAGTCAAAGATTATGAGCACATCTATCTTATTTGCACCACAATGGTCTCACCAAGTGTTGTTCATTCACCAGCCTGGCAATAGACACATACACAAGCATGCTTTATGTTTTAGTTACCTATGCAAGTCTGGCCATCTCCTGTAAATGCTTCATTGCAAGTGCATGAGTAACTTCCAACAGTATTTGCGCACGTTGCGTTTGCATGACAACTGTGAATTACACCAATGCATTCATTAATATCTGCAACAGAGAAAGAAGCTGACTATACCTCATTGTGCTACGTACAGCAAACTGCGAAACTACTTGCACAGGAGCCACAAACATACCAAGAAAATGATCTGTCACATAAGGAGAACTTTGACAGTAACCCAACTTTCAGTCTTGTCATGATAGCTGCAACAAGTAGCAAGCTTCAAGTGAACACACGCCAGAGAAAACACATACAGGCTCATTACAAACTCACCATCTTTATTGACCTAACCACAAACAAAAAGTTGGCAGTTTTGTCATTACTTTCTTCCTTCCTTCAGTGATTTGCCATTCTGGCACTCCTGATATTGTATTTAAGGTTTGGTTTCTACAACTTTTAAATCAACCTGACTGGGGCATTGCTTACCTAATGTACGTTCGGCAACAGCTGTCCACGTGATGTTGGCAATAACTTGAAATTCAGTTATGCATCTGTACACACCCTGGTCACTAAGAGTGACATTATGTATTGTTAAGGCTTGTGTTGGCATTTGTTGGCTGAGAACAACGCCATTAGGACCTATCCATGTGAACGTCATATTTGCTGCGGTAACATCAAGGTCTGGGTTTAACATGATATCCTCTCCTTTTTTGACCGTCACCAATTTCGAGGAATTGCGAAAATTGGCTGGATAGGGTAAAACAAAAAAAACTGTTGTAATCATCTAGCAAGGATCTCCTTGCTAACAAATATGAGATGCAAGACTTTGATTACAAGTGAACCCTTCCTAGTAGCCATACCTGAAGGGAGACAACTACAGTTTTGTAGCAGTAGAAATTTATTTCTTCAATTTGGAAAATGTGTGTGTTGTGTTTGGTTGAGGTAGGTAAAAATTTTAGTAGAATACTTGTTCTTCTATTTGCTTACGAAACAAGATCATAAAATGATTCTGTGTTGTGCTGCATTAGTAGACACAAATTGTGGATGATTCTGGAGCTGAAAACACAAACAGTCCTTTTCAGCTTAGCTTATATTAAGTTGTGGTGCTAGACTGACGAACACCTTGTACATGTACTTACCGCAGTTTAAGGATAACAGAGTTTGTCCAGCAAAGGCAGGAGGGGTTGAACACCTTGAATGTGTATCACGATTCTGCCTTTTCAGATAGCATATTGCTTGTGAGCATTGCAAAGGATTGCCACCAAGAAATCTGGTAGCATAAATGACAAACAATACAATTGCAAGCTAGTTAGTGGTTTTGAAGTGCAAAAAATATTTGTTACTTCATAAGACAAAGTACATCTAGATTGAATTAAGATAGAATAGAGTTCCACAGCTATGAAGGCCACCTGGTTGATGCCCATATACATATTGCTTCTCAACTGGAATTACGTTTTTGTAAATCTGCCTCAATGTAGGCTAGAATTCTTAAACCTGGGGGGTTTCTAGCAATTCCATATTGGCATGTTATTCAGTAATACATCCTCTCTGTTAGAGATACTTACACATGTGAAAGAGATGGTAATCCAGAAATCAAATCAGAAGACAAGTTAGCTAGCTGGTTTCCTCCCAGATCCCTGTCAAACAAAGGAAATTCAACACGTGTTTAACGAGTATGAGCAAAGATTATGAGATTGCTTGTTACAGGAGTCCAAAGTTAAATTGTGGCATGTTGATCAAAGAGGTGTTGTTTCTGCTATTTTCCATGGATTTCAAAGTTGGGAGGGCCATGCAGTTCATGGATATTTTGCTTGCCTAGACTCAAGCAACTGCTACACCTGTTTGGCTGCTTCCTTGCATCATAAACGAGTTATGCTGTGCAACCAAAAGTTTACCTAGCCCACTGTACTGTTTCAGTCGGTCAGTATGCCTTAACTTGCGTTTTTACCATTGCATCGACCTTCTCAGATTTCTGGTCTTTAGCCGAGATTTCCTGAAGGTCTTACTGCCAGTTGTGACAGAGAAAAGAAAGGCTCGGCTCCTTGAAAATCAACTGGGACCCTAATGACTACAGATTCTACTCTGTGATATAACTTTGTACATACTCATGGTTGAGAGTCTTACAGAAATGACAATGACGATAATCCAGAAAACACATCAGAAGGCAGGTTTGTCAGCTGGTTATACTGGAGATCCCTGTCCAATAAAGAGAAATGAACAAGTGTAAGAGTATGAACAAAGAATAATGAAGTGTACCAGTACTGGATGTTGAATCCCTAGTGAACAATTATTGCAATGCATGGCTTTTGAACAGCTTCTTGTAAGTTTTTTTATTAGACAAATCTCGTTTGAGAATGTCAATTTCTAAAGAAGAAAGTGTTGCAGAAGACTTGTTGGTCATGCCATTCATCTTGATTTCAATTTCCACGGCCCTGAAAGACATGACAGGGGTTTCATGGACATACACTATCCCATTTTTAACCATTCCACCTGATTAACTCCCGTATACCTTGCCTCAACAATGAGTTATCCTTAGCCTGATGAGAATTAAGAGGTCGCCAATTAAGTTTTTGTTTGCTAACTATGCCTTAATGTTAACTTCTGTTTTGTGTTTTCACGTGATTCCTTGTGCGTGAGTTCGGATTACTGCATCAGGGATCTACATTGTCCTATTCTTCAGTTCTGGATGCTCTGGGAGAGCGACACTTACAGCCGTCTCATAGATGATAGTCCAGAAAACACACCAGAAGGCAGGCTTGCAAGCTGGTTACCCTGAAGATGACTGTGCAACAAATGAAAACCACGAAGTTTTAGTGCAAGCAAAGGAGAGCGAAAGTGCTTTATCTTTTCACTCTCCCATGGAGTAATGACTGTTGAACAAGGCTATTGGGCAGTTCCTTGTAAGTAGGTCCTTCGATTGTGTTACAAATGTTTATCTTGTAAATGATGAAGTGCGTTTGGAAAATTCCTGGTCATGACATTTTCCTTGGATTACACAGCCTTTAAGGCCATCGGCTCAATACACATGCATGTGTTCATTTGATTTTCTAACTTCTGCACCTGTTTAGTACCAGCGCTATATCAACGAGGTCTCGCAAATGAGTTATCCTTAAACAAACCAGGATATCCATGATTCCTCTTTAGTCTATGAGTTATAGAGACAGTCCTATGATTTTAAAATGTTTGTGCAAAATTGTTTATTTTTCTGATTCAGTGGGGTCATCCAGTGGGCCAGTGTGAACTCAGGCCAGGTGCAATAAGGCATGATGCATAGGATGCATGCCCCGAAGCACCTACACCTTGCCAAGCTTCCAACCAGATTTTTCAGACACCAGAAGACTACAGATGATCATTTCATTCATTTCTTTGGTCCCTCTGGTAGATGCAGTAAAGAGAGAGAGGGAGAGGGGGGTTGAGATAGGACTCTTCCTGCAAGTGCTCAATCCTTCAAGAGACTTGGTATGAGAGCCAACTTCACTACATTGTGCTTGTCTCACTAGTAGGCATGTGGAACAGGTAGGAGAGTGGACTGAATTCCATTTCGTGTATTTTCTTCTTGTCTTCCAAGAACTAAATCAACGTCTCCATGCTGCCTCTGTCTCACTGCTGGAGTAGTGTTTAGAGAAGGCTGTTGTTGCGGCTCTACACTGTGAAGAGCCTTACAGCCTACAGACATCATAGTGAAGTACAGATCGGGTTAGCTGTCTGGTTTTTTGGTCTGAGGCTAAGGCTACTCAGCCTGGCAGTGTGAGCCAGGAGGGGTCAGAACAAGAGGGGAAGATGGAGTAAGAGCAAGGGTGTCCAGATGAGAGAGTTCATGGCAAAGGCAGTGGGTGGGAAGAAGAGTTGGGTGAGGAGGGATGAGATTCCTTGGTTCTCCACCCTCTATGCTTTGGATACTTACATCCATAACATTGATGGCAGTCCAGAAAACACATCAGAGGGCAGGCTTGTTAGCTTGTTCCAAAAGAGATACCTGTCCAGCAAAGAAAACCCAACTAGTCTTTAAAGCGTATGACAAAGGAAAGGAACTTTCAAATTCTACTACAAAATCACTGTGTACTACATGTATATAATAAAAATGGGCACTTGCATGAGCATTTGCAATTATCGGCTCGGTACTGCTGTTGCTACTGCCCGGTAAGCAAACTGGTACGGTGAAATACACCCAACCAGAAAAAAAATCATGTTCACAATGTTATGGTGGTTCCATAATAGCCTTTCCAGTTCACGCAGAAGAAACAGCACAATTACAGATGTCATACAACACAGCATCAACTGATCAGAGGACCAACCAACCCCGTGACAGGAAACGCGGTCATAGTCACAGTGACACTACAGCAGGTTGGATTTCTGGCTTCCAACCGGATTAAAGGAATCTTTTCTTATGCAGAATAAACATCTTACTACTAAACAGCACCCTACAATATAAAATAAAGAAAACATTAGGCAATGTCTGGAGAGCGTTTAATGATACCAATGTACTGGGGCAAAGAAGAGAAGAGACCTGAGCTGAAGTAAGACTGACACAGAGATCCAGTTGATGGCACTTCCGTCAGGCTCTCCAGTGCAAGAATTGAAGGCAGCTTTGCCAAAATTAATTGTCCTTCAGCTTCAATGGAACACTTTGATAGCTATTATGCAACATGCATGCAAAAGACTAGTCTTCTTTGCAAGACAGAGTACTGTCTGTTGATTCAGTAACTTTGTCTTCTTGTTCCTCAGCCATTATTGCTGGAGCTGGGATACCCTCTACTCGAAGTCATATAATTTTTGTGCAATCTTTGTATACACACAAAGAAGTACCTGGTCCACAATGTAATTCCACATATTCGCATATGATAGATTGTCCAGACAAACTCAAAATGCACACACTGATGCCTGCTTAGTTATCTGCAGTTGTCACACCTGACTGACCGGTGAAGAATGTGGTCAAGAGGTCGGGCAAGTCAAGAAAAACTAACAAACAAATCACTGTTTGCATGAATTGTCAGTGAATTAGGGAAATTCAAAAAGAGGTTGGACAATGGAACATTTTGTAAATAAATGAGTTAGTACTGTTGTCATGACTTTCTCCTACACACCATGCCCAAGCTTGCTGAAAAACTCTTCTGTTATTCCTGGGAATCCAGTTTATTAAGATCATGGTCATAAACAGGGCCATGGAAGATGGGTAAGTTCATATGAGACTTAGGAGTTGCTGACCTCTCATGTTTCAGGATGCATGGCTATATGTTACTTTCCTGGGCCTTTCTATTTAGGTGTAGTAAATTCATGATAGAGTTTCCAAATATACGCATCAATTGCAAGGAGCTGCATTGGCCTGGTTTTGGAAGCCCAATGCAGTTTTGTGCCATGGTTGAAACTGCTCAGAAGTCTGAAAAAAAATCTTTCTTAAGTGCATTGAGATGCACACTAGCCAGTAATTCCACACTGTAAAGCCAGACAGATGGCAATCAATCACAATAGGTTATATTCATGGCTGGGATCTTGCACCTGGCCAAGCTGAATGTCCACTTAGAAGCGTGTAACTAAATGATACATGTTTAGCACTTGTCAACAAATCTTGCCTTAAACCAGTTAAACACTCTAGAGTGGTAGTGCTGATTTCACGTTTGTGTCAAAGATACTTACAAGTTTGAAAGAGATGGCAATCCAGAAAACACTTCGGAAGGCAATGTTGTTAGCTGGTTACTGGAAAGATCTCTATACAACAAAAGAAATCAAGCAAGTGCTCAAGGGAAGGGAGAGCCTGCTTTTGGAGCTGGGCTGGTGAATCCAGAAGTGGAGGGTGATGCTTTTGGCAGCTGGTTTGGTGCATCGTTTGTGGTGTACGTTGCGGTCACTGTCGATATAGTTTGATGTCGAGGCTGGGCAGGTACCCGCTTGTGTCAGGTAGTTGCAACCCAAACTCAGCTGTGGGCTTACTTGCTGAGGCATTTCAGTACTATTGTTAACTTCATCTGTTCTAGGTGTAACAATGTTAATATCACAAAACGCATCACTCTTCACTTCCAATCTCACCTGTAAACCCAGCTCCATTAAAGGAGTTATTGTCAACAACAAACTGTGCAGGGCTGAGCTATGCTCATCAGCGGAGCACTGTAGGACTTATGCTGTTAAAGCCACGCAAATAAAACTGAAACACAATGGCTACCCAACTAACTTGACCAGACCACAAATGAAATCACGCAAAAGAAAACAATAACAACAACCTAACATCCCAACATTCCATTTATGATGGACCGATTCACCTGCTACATCATGCAACTCCTGACAAAACACAACATTCCGGCCCAACTGGTCAATGGAGGAGGCCTGACAATGAGGGAACTTGCAAAGGCCAAACACGGGCAAAAGACCACAGGAGCAGAAAAAGAAAATTAAAGGTTGCGAATGTCAAACCTGCCCGGCTCCTGAAACTTGCTACAGTTCATTGGTCATCTACAGTGCCACCTGCACTGGGCCATCTGCAAGCAGGAATACATCAGCATGACAACCCGGAGGCTACACGACCATGCACGTAAACATTTCACTGCAGCGAAGCAATGCCAATATTCATCCGAGTTTGGTGGTCTCTATGTGGAACCTGAGGACCACCACAATAAAGCCCCTTCAATTACATTCAGAATCCTCACCCACAACCCATACATTCTTCCTCTAGACATTAAAGAGGGATTTGCCATCCAATCGCAACGACCAGCGTTGCACAGCTGCCATGAGGACCTTCAACACAGGCTTCCTCCCCTGGCGTCCACATTTCACACATGTACACCACACACATGTCACCTCTTTCTTGTTTGAACCTTTCTGCTAACTGTTCCTAAACATCTGAGAACTTACTTAATCATGTTGCACCACCAAAAACTGTCAATATTGGTCTGCAGTGAAATATCATGCTCATTTCCTTGAACCAAGTTGAGATTACTGCTGCTACAAATGCAGCACCATTAATGGTTCTGCATTTTTTGTGTAACAGATACTTACAAGGTTTCAAGGTTTGAAAATCCTGAAAACACACCTGCAGTAAGGTTTCTTATTTTTTTACCAGCGAGATCCCTGTCAACAAATGAAGATCCCGTAAGTAAAATTCAAGCCGAGGAAAAGCAACTTAAATACTTCAGGACTTCCATTTTTGACTATGTCCAGAAGAGATCAAAGTCAACAAAATTTTCATCAGTGTCAATCAAAGCAATGATGAGTCCGCAGAAAGGATGACAGCAGAAGGTGAGTGAAGAAGAAACAGTGGACAAGTCCTTGTGAACGATTATGTCCCCTTAAAGTTGGTTATGCAAATAGCTCAAGTATGCAGAGCATTGCTGTGTGTATGACCCAATTTTTTCTGTTGAAACTTAATCCATTCAGGCCTTTTGTTTACATTGGGTTGCTCAGCGCAACGTAAGTAACTGAATCACCGTTCTGCATTCTTCAGATGCGGTGACACGTTCCATAATTGTTCCACGTCTGACTTAAACTTAGGCTTCTCTACATCGCCACGCTGCTAGTCAACTGAATTTGACAATTTGTTGCGTAAAATAAATAATTTTTGTCCAGCGCTGGCTTGGGGCCTCTCAAGGCTTGCTCATGAGCTAACTTCCATGCGGCCCGGTTCGCCCTGTGTTTCTTGATTGGCTTAACCCCATCCAACCGGAGGAGGCCTATTTTGCCCTGGCACAAGTTAATAAGATCAGGAGTGGTCGTGAGCAGCGATGACTTTTCATGCCTGTCTATTTTAAGGAGCTTGCAATATATTTTGTACAGAAATGAGCCCTTCCATCGCTATAGTAGTAGAATTAAATCTGGATTGGCATGCCTGTGACAATGAGGAGGCATCTACTAGGCCATCATCAATTTTACGATTACCAGGAGTCTGACGCTGTAAAAAAGCTCCCTTCAAAACCTTTTTGGTAACTTAGTATGGGGCTCAGGTGACGCATTCAACACTTACAATGCAGTGACGTTTGTGTTGTTAAAGATGGTTGAAAAGCACTGTGCTGTAATTGTGGTCACTCCGCGGGTGTCGCAAGCATACCATTGCGGGTAAGAGCTGTGAGTAATGTCGCAGTCACACGTCTGCGCCAGGCTTCTGGCAAGTACCACAAGTAAGATGACTGTTTGTGGGAGTAATGCTTTCATGACTGATCTGCAGAGAGACAGGTGTGCAAAGCAAGGAAGTTTCTTTGACTGGCTTGATGTTGTTATATTGACCTGCACAGGAAGAAACATGGAACATTGAATGGTCAACCCTATTTCAGAAAGCACAGAATCATTCATGAGTTGTAATTCTCTGGCAAACCTTGTCAGTCTTGTTGCACAAACATAAAGAAGATTCATTTCTTTGGATAGAGGAAGGAACCATTACAGCAGGTCAGGAAAATTCACACGGGGGTGTCACTCAGGTTGTGTGTGGACAAGTGTGTGAATCTGAGAATGAGTAAGCCAGGGATTAGTTAGCGATTTAAGTCAATTAGTAAGCGAGGGAGTGAGTTAGTAACTCGGGAGTCGGTTATCAGAGTGGAATCCAGTGGATTAGTAAGTGAGCATGTGCGTCATCAGAGTGATTGAGTGGGTGAATGAGTCAGTGAGCGAGGAAGTGAGTATTAACCGGGGAAGATGACGGAGTGGCCAGGTGACCGAGTGCGTTTGTGGGTGTGTTGATAAAGGCATAAGTGAAATGGTGTTTGAGTCAGAGAGTGAGGCAGTGAAGGGGAGAGTGATCATGAGCTCGAGTGCACATGTACCTGCTCGCCAGGACATATCAGATGATGAAGGCACTGCTCGGTGAGCCCTATCAACTCTCGTATGTCCAACTGCCGTTGGTCGAATGTAGAACTGCAATACTAGTTGGGGCTCGCCCCACCTTGTGGACTCAACGGCCGAATTATTGTAGGGCGTAAGGCGTGCCAGTGAGGCGTCCGGCGTCCAGCATTGAATCACGGTGGGCACGGCGTGCTTGTTGGTTACTAAGATGCGCATTCCATATGCAATGCGGCGATTATAAGTTATGCTTAGCATGCATGCATGCTGGGTGGGGGCAAAGACCCTATGTACTAGTACACGTTGGTTGTGGTAGCCTACGTGGTCCGCCATGCGTGCCTGAGTAGAGATGCCAATGATTGGTCGATCTACAATGTCCACAATGCGTGCCTGAGGAAACAAAATTAATACATGTAATAATGTCTGGTGCGTTGCATACGCATCCCTGCTGTGTCTATCACTTCCACCGCGCGGGTTTCATGACGGTGCGTATGTTCAGGCGGCTGAGAACTTTAGCGCCAACAAGCATTAGCGTTCTGTACAAAATCTTTGTAAGAACTAGCGAAATTTTATAAGCTGACGGAGGCCAGCGCAGATCAAGTCGAAACGTCCTGTTAAAAACAGAAAGCTGGAGATAGTTGATAATTTTACTCAAGGATTAAGACCATGGAGATAACTCGCCGAATCTTCCCTGTTCGAATAGTACTTCTCTTTGATCAGTCACTGTCGCTTCCTTCTAAACAAAAGCACCTTTGAGTCAGTTATCGCAGGGTCTCGCACTGTCGCACAACCTTCGCTGCCGGGACAGGGCGAGCATGTTGAAGCGATTATCTCTAAACTTTACCAACCTCTACTGCTTGCTAGCCTCTGTTTTCCATCGCCTACCCGCATAGTTCAGTCCTTCTACCTTGATCATTAACAATTATTTCGCTAGCTCCTCGTCTATGTTTCTTCTCGGTAGGAGCATGTCTGAGACGCTCAGTTGGGGAGCGCTCTGTTGGGACGCGCTCCATTGAGTTGCGCTCCATTGGGCTTAAAGCTGCACTGAATTAGGGAGCGCTGAATTGGGTAGCGCTCTGTTAGGGTATGCTCCATTGAGATGCGCTCCATTGGGCTTAATGTTGCTCGAAATTGATTCACGCTGAATCGGAGTGTGCGCTGTTGGGGCAGGCGGTCATTGAGATGCGCTCCATTGAGTCGCGCTGAAGTAGGTCACGCTCTGTTAAGCCACGCTGAAGTGGGGAACAACCGTGGCCGACGTATATCGAATGAACCTAGCTAAGGGCAGGAAAACACCTACGTCACTACCATGGAAACGTTATCTGTCACGCGACAGAAATACCATGTCACGCG
>JAOWAW010100539.1:0-15681 GCA_028565695.1 Nicola tetela
GGTTCGAGGGTTCGATCGAATCCCCCAACAGCCGCGCATTGACCTCATAATTTTTTGCTGATCAGCAAAAAATTGCCTGCATGCGAACCACATGAAGCCATCCCAGTAATCCAGCGATTTATCCCGGTTTTTGAAAAAAAAACCCGGACACATTTAGGCCTACTCCATGTCATGTTACCAACTGCGCTGGTGACGTACATGTGCGTGACATTGACAAGCGCAGCCCGGATGCGGAGAAAGTGTGAAATCCGCTGTATGCATACAGTTGCGTATTCACTATTATCGTCTTACCTTGACCCTATCGTGTGTATTATGGCCAGTTTCAAAGTTATGTATTATTAGGGCAAACATTTACTCAGGAGCAGTCCCTTTGGCTCTAAAAATGCATGATTTTTAAAGCTGCCCCGCTGGGGGGGGGGGCTTACAGCGCCCCCCAGACCCCCAGCTGGTTTGAGAACCCTCCCCCCTTCACGAACATCTGGCTACGCGCCTGGCAGATGGATTTGGTTCCGCCAAGCTGCAGCATTTCCAGCATGTCGACACTGCGCTTCGTGCACGTAGGTTTGTTTTAGTCGCGTCTTCAAGATCTACGTGGTAGACTGCATGATGAGCATGAGCTCAAGGAACTCTGTCGCTGTAAACACAATGTTCAGAAGATAGCTGTCTCCTCCCTCTTTTGTTCTATAACTGTCTCCTCCCTCTTTTGCTCTACTTCTGTCTCCTCCTTCTTTTGTTCTATTTCTGTATACACTTGCTGTCCTACTTCTGTACACACTTACACTTGCTCTATTTTGGTACAGACCCGCCCCTTTTTAGTCTTGCATCCAAGTACCCAATCTTGCTCTCGAGAAGGTTCCTTGCGGTTAGAGCTCGTCAGCTCGGCCTTCTCCTTTCTCTCTCCGCTAATAAAGATATGACCTAGACTTGGGTTGTAGTGTTCTACGTTAGTCGGCATTACTGGCGTAGTATGTGCATCTCGAGCACACACAATTACAACCTCGTTTGTCCCAACCAAAGCAGCTTAGCTTTGTTGCAACTGGTAGCAACCCGGTCCTAGTCCTAGATACAATGTAGAGCTTCAATGAGTTCTTCAAAGTGGACTTTGCGCGGCATTAGGCATCCGCTATATGTAAACCATATGGCCTGCGATGGCCCCATGCGAACGCTACTTGTTCCCGTCGTCAGGCCCGCAGGGGCTGAGAAGGGCCCCACAGACGATTCTGTGTGTGTGTGTGTGTGTGCGTGCGTGCGTGCGTGTGTGTGTGTGCGCGTGTGTGCGTGCGTGTGTGTGTGCGTGTGTGCGCGCGCGCGTGTGTGTGTGGCGTGTGTGCGCGCGCGCGCGCGTGTGTGTGGTGTGTGTGTGTGTGCGCGCTCGTGCGTGCCCGTGCGTGTGCGTGTGTGGGTCTGTCCTTCACGCTGCAACCGTTACTAGCCAGCGCGCTAAATAATTCGCGCCTTGTTTTTCCGGATCAAAATGTATGGTAGGAAGGCGTACATACTTCAACAGAGCAGCTTCAGCTGTCTAATTGCGTTTTTTTTTTCCCGATCAAAATGTATGGTAGGCCTGCGACGGCTCCATGCGTACGCCGCTTGTGTTGTACAGTCCAGATGTAGTAACACAGGAAAAAGCTGCCTTCAACTTCAAGGATTCACCAGACTGGAAATATTGTCTGAACATACTGAAAGTAGGCTGAAATGGTAGTTTTGAGCATTAGTTCGACATCGACCTACTAGTACTTGGAAACCTTGCAATGTCAGCGTAGACTACTGGTCTCGCGAACTATCACCAGGGGCTGGAGAGATTGAAAGAGTCGCCAGTTCAGAGGATGAAGGAGACTTCACCATTACTAACGGCGCCTGTGAACAGCCCTGACGATGATGCTCATCCCAGCTCCAAGGCGAGCGACAGGAAGAGGCTTAGCGTGTCCTCCACCACGTTCTTCATTGTAACAGGCGTGATGAATGTTATTCCTCTCCCGTACGCGCTGAAAGAAACTGGTCTTGTTAGCGGTGTACTCGTCATGTGCTTTCTTGCCTTTGCCATGGTTTATATGGCCGTCGTGCTCGGTCGTTGCTGGATTATTCTCTTGGAGCGATGGCCAGACCGCTACTCGGAGAAGCATATACGACGACCGTACCCAGCCATTGCTGAGGAAGCTGGGGGCAGACGTTGGGCGCTATTCGTAGGTTTCTCAGTCAACGTCACTAACATCGGAACGACAGTGGTTGACCTTCTTGTTAGTGTGGCCACCATCCAGCTGCTCCTGCCTGGTCATTTTTCCGACCGAATCTGGCTGTTGATTTGCACGGCGGCATCGCTACCGTTTGTCTGGCTAGGACGGCCAATGGAGTCATGGACGGTGGGCTGGGCTGGTGGCTTTACTGGCATAGTTGGTACCTTCTTGCTCCTTGCCGGTGTGGTTGTAGCAGGCGTTGCTTCCGCGCCTAGTACCGGAGCTCCAGCTGTTAGCGCGGTTACGACAGCGGCCAATTCCACAGCAACCTCTGTAGCAGGTCTGGTGGCGGCACAACGGTCTTCCACGTCCGTACCCGTCACTTTCCAGTCATTCTGGCTGGGCATATCTACGCTCAGCTTCACGTTCGCAGGCATGTCCATCTTTCCCTCTCTTCAGCATGATATGGATCAGCCAAGACGTTGGTCGAACTCAGTAGTGTATGCATACATTATCATAACAGCACTATGTGTGGTTACAGCTGTGATGGGATTTGAGTTTTTTGGAGGCAACACTCTCGACAACATCATAGCCAATGTCAGCTGTCAGGGCTCGCACTCAGCCACAGTAATTGCGGACATCGTGTCCGTCATCTTCATCATTCAGTTTTTGTGCAACGCCATTGTCTCCGTCTTGCCTGTTGTTCAGGACTTTGAAGAATTCCTCAATGATTGTGTCTTCCATCATCACTTCCCAACAGGGGGTAAGATCACAGAGTATCATGAAGTTGTCTCTGAGATGCATCTGTGTGTGTGTCTTTTGTGTAGGGACGATGGCTTTGTACATTAGTCCAAAAAAAGTATGTCGTTATTAAAAGGAGGGCATGTCACAAGCAAGCAGAATTGAGAAGCAAAATCAATGTTGTACTTCTGCAGTGGATTGGCCAGTGGATTATTTATCAGTGATACTTAACTTAGAGGTGTCTTCTCATAGGCTTACAAATCACGGACAAGTGAAAAGGCTTTACCCTTACTCCTCTCAGTAAATAAAAGTAACATTGTCCTTTACGGCCACTTTTTCATTGAGAACAACATTTAGGAAGTGGCAGAGCATATTCACATGTACAGGTATACACAATGTGGTGCAGTACAGAACAGCTGCTTCTTCCACACAACATGTCCAACTCCAAAACCACACCTGACCTCATGTCATGATGTATGCAGGATTGGGATACCTTTTTTTACCTGCTGCGGACAACTCGATACTGTGGCAGATCTTGTACATGCAGCTCAGTATCTATGCATGCATGCACATCTAAGCTAGGGCCCATGCCACATGTATGATAAGGATGATATAGTTTGCCAAAGTACATGACTCCATTCACACCCATGCACATTGGTACATGTAGGCCATGGTAGATTGTTTGTGTGTACTCTGGCAGTTGGTTCAAATAGTGCATTGTATGCGACAGGTCATAACCACGGCCAACAGCTACCGGCAAGCATGCAGCAAGTCTAATGCCTTTCCTTTCTTTTCACTGAGTTTGCACCAGCTTAAGCTGCACAGTGCATTCAAACCTGCTGCGACCAAGCTCCTGGAATAAACGAAAGTCACACGACCTTAACTACTCCGCCAGTATTAAGATTCAGTGCAACTAAGTTCATTTTGGCTGGGTGAATGGTAGTGTCAGGTTCTAGTCCACTGTGCAGTCTATTAGCCACTGCGTGCACACACGCACAAAAGGAAATGATTGGTTATATGCTTCTTCAGGCAAGAAAGGTGTTGATCTAGCACATCTTGCTCTTGGAATCAAAACAAATACACAAATTGCAAGCCCATCCATTGGTCAATCACTGTCATCCTCATACGTGAAAAAAGAAGTATTTCAGAGAATGTGCTAGTTTTGAATTGCAGGGCCAATGAAGTCCGTTTTTTTGTGCATTGTGCACATGCCTGCGTGTATTCACTTACCATTGTATGTTACAGTGTTAAAGTTAAGTGTATAGTTTTATGGTAACAAGTGGTTGGACTGTTGGAGACTGCCACATCTGGAAATAGCTTGTGGCTTCAAAACTTCCTTGATTTGAAATTATGAGGAATTCGCAAGATTACAGCATGCAAAAAGTCTGTACCACACTGACTTACCATAAGACAAAAGCACAGGAACAGTCAGTGCGAGCTGATTCACTTAATAGTTGACAGATAATGTTGGATTTATTAGCAAAGCTACTCAGTAAATGCATCAGGGCAATGAAGATATTGAAAAAAAAAAGAAATTGGTCTGTGTCATGTTATGTTTTGAGGATACTGTTGAATATTTTCAATGATTGTGTGTGTGGTGTTCAGTATTAATACTATCAGTAACATTGCTCTGTCTCTTATGTAGTGACAACATGGAAGCACGTCCTAGCTCGCACATTCATCATGGTCTTCTGTATGGGGCTAGCTCAGGCAATTCCTCACTTCGACCAGTACATGTCATTGGTTGGCGCCACATCGATCAGCCTGAACAATTTCTTTTTTCCTCCTTTGTTCTACTTATTCCTCAACGGCAAGGAAGTTGGGTATGGTCAGCGAGCTCTCTTCTACGAGATGATGGTGTTCGCCATCATCTTTGCCATTGCTGGTTCTTATTCATCTGTACAAGACATCATATCCTCATCATCGACATCCCCCTGTGGAAATTGAACAGATATACTCTGAAGAAATCGCCTTCGTTTTATGTAGGCCAGTTCCTTGCTGGATGGCCACAATGTTTAATTTCTTTCAATGAATGAACCTTAATAGTTACATGTTCAAAAAATTTATCAATTTGCAATGTCACTAGTCTCAACACGTGGATTTAAATTACCATTATTATTATAATTATAATTATTCTCTTTCATTCAATTATTTGATACAGCTTTGACTTCACGCAGTGCTTTGGGGTGTTGTTTTTATAATGTCCTTAGGCACAAGTGAATGTGGTCGATTCCATGCCAACTACTGCTATATGCAGCCAGTCTACTGTAGTAGTGTGCGGGCTCTTGCGTGCCTGGCAGTCTTGAGTGTGTGATCACATGTGCACATTCTGTGGAGAAAGATCATAAGCAACTGATCACTTGAGTCTACATGAGTGCTTGACTGATTTACTTTGCAGGGTCATCCTAATATTGTTGATCTAACTTGGGAGGATCCTAGTAACTGAAGGGTAATCGACAAATTAACTCAAAACTTGGATAAAAAAAGTATTTAAAATGTTGCCCTTGACAGCATTGCCTCAGTAACTTACATAGCAGCTACGGTCCGTATGCATGCCCCGCGGGATAACTTGATGGCGAGAGTGTCATGAAGCTGTTCTGAACTGCTGTTGCAGGTTCTATACGTTTGATACAAGCTACATTTCGTTCACTTTTTTCAGGCAGCCATATACTAAAATTTCAGTAGCTATAGCTAGATACCTGGCAACCTTCAACTTGCAACTTCCCATGACATGTTACTACATGTATTAGTATGTAAGCAATTCAACCCGGGTACGAGGGCCGGATGTAGACCAGTTCGGCCCAAGTAAAAGTACAAGGGTCTTGGATAACTTCTTGGATTGCGGTTCCCACATGCCACTCAGTTATCTGTTGTTAGTTTCAAGTCTTGTGGTCCTGTTTGTTGTTGGTTACGAGGTATGTGAAACATGTTAGTCCCTTTGTTAAACAAATCATTTTCTCTTAGCTAGCGGATTGTTCGAGCTGTTAAGATCGTGATTTTCATTCCGCTAGGCGCTGGGTCGCTGGCGGTCGCCGCAGGTTCGAGTCCGCTGTGACTGCAGCCGGTGAAAAGATAAAAGGATGGCGAGGATTTTCTTTCGAAGTCCTTTTGTTGTTTAATAGCTACGGATTTTGTGAAATGTGCTTCGGAGCCTTCACATATCTATCAACAAACCGAGCAGGCCGAAGCCGATCCTCGGTAGTCTACTGCGGGCATTGAACGAGTTTCTGGTAGATCTACTAACTTTCTACGGCCCGGCGGCAGGGTTACCTGTTGCAATCCAGTAGCTGCTCCAAAGTTCCAGATCAAAATGTATGAGTAGCGTTACAGGGTATTTAGGAACATGATAGCCATTGCCATGGGCCAATTGGCCTGTGTTACACTGAGTACAAAATGCAACAGAAGGTTCGATCTGTAGCTTTGTAATGCATCGATCCAGCCGTTGGGTAGTCACTCACATGCTCACAGCAGCTTATAATAAGTTATATATGAGGCAGCTGTTTTCGTAATGACTGCTCTCTGCTCCGCCCTGTATATCGATCTTGTCAGCGATGTGGCCTAGAACACATTCCTGCCTGTCTCAAAGTGAGCTTTTAGGCGTCTAGACCTTTCGCTACCTGCCGGAGACATCAAGAGTCAACGGGAATAACCATGCCCAGCATTCCAGCCGGGGACGCGTCTTATAGCGGCTGTCGCCTACCATCAGGCATGTTTTTGGTAACTTCAATCGGGTGTGGCCGTTCGAGACGTTCAACTGCTGAGTAGATCTGTACGTGGATGCCCTGTACTGCATCTTTTTTGGAAGTTTCCTCCTTGTAATTCTGCAGATATTAGAAATGATGCGCGAGGCGAGATATAGTAAGTTCACGCCCATTTCTGCTTCAAATTCGCTATGCCATCAAGTAGGTCTTTCCAACCACCCGAAGCAATACAGTGAAACTCATGCTTTAAATTTAAGTGTTTTGGGACTGAGTCAGTTTCTTCGAATGTTCACACTGTTCATTTGGTTTAGATTTTGACGACCTGCTCCTCAGTAACAGCACCGGTGGCCACTTCACACCATTTTCGTCTGGAAGCTCTAGCTTCTTGGAGCCATTCACACTTGCCTCGGGGAGTCGATCTAATCGTTACGGATTATGCGCATCCGGTTCCAGTTATACAAGCACAGCGACGAGAGCGGGATCTTCATCCGTTTCTTCTCGTCTAACCGCAGGTGACTCTATCATCAGTTATGCTACTCCGGGATCAAGGGCAGGGTCCCGGAGACATGGTACGTTGTCATCTGGAAGAAGCTCAGGGACGGTTGCTAGTCGCTCTGATCGAACTCCTGGATTGGCGTCGGGAACGCCAGCAAGCCATGCTCGGTCTACAATTGTTGGTAATCTCTATTGATTAGTGTTGTAATCGGATAATCGGGAGTTAACTTAATGAGACGTTACGTTTAGTGACAATAGCTAATGAACACCAGCAAAAATAAGACTTCTGAGTTGAACTCAATTCTGAAACTGACACAAGAGTTATATACTCAGAACAATTATTCACTGTTTCATCAGTAGCTGCATCATATCATCATGATTCTCTCTGTCATTCTCATTCAATTATTTCTTCGTCATACTCTATTCTCTATTTACTCTCTCCAGCAATTGTGGAGGGTCGTGGACTAGCGCGTGGAGAGGTTGGTATGGCAAGCATTGACCTGCGTCAGTCAGAACTGGTGCTGTCGCAGGTAATTGTCAGTCATGCCATAGTATAGCTGCTACTTGAAGTATGTGTTTGAAGGCTCCACAGAAGATCAATTAATGGCATGGTCTTTGCAAATATAAAGCCCATAACCTCAAGTATTGTGTACATTTACACGTATATAGGTATTGGCAGCTTAAGTAAAAGTTTTCTAGTAGGTGCATTATACTGGCATGAGCATCAGCAGTGGCACATACCATTAATAAGCTGTGCACTATCTGTTGATACTTCCAGTTTTCAGACAGCCAAACATATCCTAAAGTATTGACAAAACTGCAAGTTCTTCGACCCATTGAAGTAAGTAACGGAAGAGACGCATCTGTGATTGCATTGATGAACCCGCGACATGATATTATAAGGTTTATTCAAAAATGTGCCATGTAATATTTCTCATGCTGACTTTATGCTACTGTTGTCCATGGTATTCTTTTGCATGAACATTCTGACCTTCTTCTATTTTGTTGGCCAGCAAGGTACAGTTTTGCAATCATGTTCATTCAAAGTTTGAAATGGCCACATATATATTACAGCCATGGCACAACAATGCACTCACTATTCTTAGCTTGCTCGGAAATTCAAATGGCAACAGTTGAATTTCCTGTGCTGTATATACACACACCCAATTGCTATAAAATGATATTGTCACATTGCAGTAACACCAACCTAAGTAGGACTGTTCTGATCCTATGCAGCATTTTTGGCAAATAATAGTAGGGACACATATGCATGTAGCAATCACAAGACTACATGTGCACGTTGCGCAAATTCATATAGGGATTTGGGATATGCCAACAACATGGAGTGAATCATGTCATGGTTTTAGTTGCCCCGAATCATGCTAAATTTAGCTGCACGGCCAAGCTTGTCAAGTTGTTTACATGCATCCTGCGTGAGCATTCCAATGCAGCCACTTCCTCAAGCATGGGTTGCTGCACCAACTCTTTATGGCTCTGTGCTTCCTGTGTGCTTATTTCTGGCTCGGGCAGTATTAGTGCATGCACGTACACACGCACGCACATACACACCCCTGTTGTCACAGTATGTAACATATAGTAGCACAATACAGTAGCACAATGCCATCCATCTTTCCCAGAGATTACTGATTGCATGACCCAAGTATAGTGCAACAAAAATTCATTGCAGACAGGACCCTTTTCTCACCCTTGGAAACCTATGATCTGATACCAAAATTGTCGTTGTTAGGATAGAATAAGCTTAACATCCAAAAAAAGTTTTGGTGCTAAAAGGAACACCATCCTGTCCATTCATCAGACATGTTGGGTAGCATGCTCAAAATGGTGCTGAGTATGCAGCAACAGTTCCATATGTAGCTAAATTGAAATTGACTCGGGCCACCTCATCATGCTTAACCACTCACGCCATGCTATGATGTACGTATTGCACCCCATGATACTTGAACATATCAGGAGCTAGCTTACTCGAAATACGATTTCAGGCAACCTCATAGATTATACTACCATGCATGTGCAGAAATCTCTTGGACCTATCCCAAATGGTTGGAAGAAATGAGTTTATGTGATTTTCTCTATTCTCATGTGCATGCACCGTACACATGACGTGTATGCGTCATTGGGGTGCGTACATTTTGGGGGGTTTAAAATTGCATGAAGCTGTTCGTTTTTTTTGTTGTATTGTTTATGCATTGATCAAGATCGAATATGAACGTTTTGCTTGGTTATTCTTGTGTCATTGTCTCGCTGCCATTCTGGCTTTTGGGCAGATTCTTGTTCGCCTCGTGAACAAAATTTACAATATGCCAGTAGGTGTGCTAGGGTTGATGTACATGCCAGGCCTGTTTGTGCAATTGAACCCTGGGCCAATTCCAGTGTGATTGATGATTGGCTTGGTCTCTGGTGTATGTAAGATAAGTGAGAGTGTTAAAATCTTTCTCATGTAAACAAAACACGTCTCATGATCAAGCCCAAGAACAATAAATAAAGCTATGGGATGGTGCCTCTTCCACAACCTGCTCATTGCTGTTTGTGCCATGCACCGACAGCAGATGTAGCTGCATCAGTTAAAGTGGTAGTGTCACCGTACACACTAATTTTTGCAGGGAAAGAAAATTGGCTGCATGCCGACCAGTGATGCATTGATCCTGCTGCTCACATGGCGTACTAAGTGCTGGATGGTTCAAGAGCCATGCAAGCATTAAGAACATACTCATAGTACACTATAGCAGGAATGATAAAATACATGTATAGTAGGCTGCTAATAATAATAGCCAGTGTGCAGAAACACATACCACATTCAGTTAGTGGCACTGCCACTTCAAGTTTTAACATGTAGGGAACTTTCTGGCTAGTAATTGATCAGTTAACATGTTAGCCACTTTATCTGAGCTCATTGGTACAGCCTCAGGTAAGTCCTACTACCTACTCTACCTACTGATTGATAGTTCAAACTTAATTTGACACAATGTAACTAAAAAAATACACGCATGTGTATGCATGTGGGGGAGGGCTACTGGCACTTTAAAATTTTTGGAACCCCCACTCAGTTTCCATGTTCACTTGGCAAACTAGTAAGTCTTAGTGCCTGATGAACATGAGCCATGATACCTGAATCATTACATGAGACTATCCACATAAATGTTCAGCTGGTGCATTCATGAACTGTATGTGCATGCATGGCTATGTTTGTGTGATCCAGGTGATAATGCCAAACACAGCATGTGAGAGTGGGAACATGACAAAGCTGTTCAAATTGCTCACTGACCATTGCCCTCAAACTACCTTGACAACAGTTCAACGCAAGTACTTCAATGAAACCAAAGGTAATACACTCACAGAGACAAAAACAACACAGTGAATTGATATGTGTGTACATGTGTGTGTATGCATGTGTGTTTAAATTTTGGGGCTTGAGCCAGCCAGCAAACATTAAAAATTAAAAAAATATAGCTAATGGCCAACATAGAGTTGCCATGGAGACTACAAAAGACCAACAGTAAATCATGGCTGTAGTACAGACTTTTCCTTGCATGCATAAATGTTACATTACTCACATCCACCATGCCAATCCATTGGTGGTTTTCATCTTGCTATGGATTTGAATAGGACAGTGAGAAAGATCTGAATGATGGACAAACTTAAGGGCTGGTTTTGCAAAACAGACAAAACAAAACTTGAGTGATGTCACTGTGGCAAAGTTGAATCGTCTGCATCACTACCCAACTTAGCAGTAAGAATTATTTGCATAATTCAAATCTGCTTGGTGACAATATCAAAGCAGACATTGGTACAATTGAATGTGTTACGGTGCCGGATTCAAATCAAGACAATGCTGATTCAAATTGAAGTGTGTCACCTAGTCTGTGAATCAATGATGCTCACTAAAACCAACGGCCAGAATATTTAATGAGCACCATTGCCATGCACATGGCTGCTCTAGAGAACAGACCTTGCATTGGTGTAAGCTCAGGGTGCTAGCTAATTAATATAGATATAAACATGTCTTTGGTATGTATTGGAAAGAGTTATAGTGCTGCTGTGACTACTGTTTGAGTTAGTTGAATATTAGGCTATACATGTATATTAAAAGTTGCCTGCAGATAGTAATAACATTGGATATTTGGTCTGATCATAATCATGATCACATATCCTAACATTGTTCAAAGCAGTGAGCAGAGATGCATACATTATTGATCAACTACACCTTGCAGGGAATCTGCAAAGAATAGAAATTGTTAATGTGGCCATTACAGTTGCAGCTTATAGCATAATTATCATTTCAACAGCATCATTTCCTTTTTCACAGGGCTGCAATACATTCGACAACTTTGTGTATCGGAGTTCAACACTGTCATTGTTGAACTTACAGGGAAGTAAGGCGACGCAAAGGCATGATGACATTTGAAAATCTTTACATCCATAATATCATTCAGCACGATTCATCCGATTGGGTGAACACTGAGAGGCATAGCAGGGGAACTTTGAAATGTGCGCATGCCTTCGAGAGAGAAAGGGGTGTGCAAAATTGACAGCTGGACTGTTACCATTCCACTGTAATAGCATGTCTGCATGCACAGACGCATTTAAATCCACGGCTATGTAATGTCAGCTTCACATGAATTGCGAGAGTTCAATGTTATAACACAAGCTGCTAAGGTAACTTTGCCATGCATACTTTGAATTAAGCAGATTTTCAGTTTTGTAAAATCAGCACACACAGGCACAAATGCAGCTACAATAATATATTTTATTCTGGATATCGATGTGATTGGTAAATTTGAAAATCATCACAGTAATTCAGTGCAATTGTGCAACTGAGGTTCCTCTTTATCTTATGCGCAAGATGCATGGATTTGAACAACAAGCTATGTTCTCATATGCCTGTATACATATTCTAAGGTACACACGGAAAAGTTATTGAGAGAATACAGAGATTGGTATGCGCACCTCTACTCAATACCTTGTATAACATCTACTTGCTTTTCCGAGCCACTTTTCTGTAGCTTGTTTTATCTTAGGTGGGTGTACAGGGCAACTCTCTATTTTTCTAATAAAGAGTATTGTCATCTCTCAGTCTTCTTGTCTTCTCTCGAATAGCTGGCTTTGAACTAGCCCTGCTTGTCTTTGCATATTATGTGTGGTTCAATATTCATGATGTGCGTGTGTGTGTGTGTGTGTGCGTGCATTGTGTTGATGTGCTTATCTGTGTCTGACCAGATACTACTGTCTTGCCACTGCAGCTGTAAGTAGAATGTATCCAACAATTTTTCAGGTTGTACCACCATCTAATGTAATGTAATGTAACTGGGTACTGTGTTGTACTACCATCTAACATAATGTCATGTAACTGGGTACCAAGCCAATTGCTACTGGGGTTCAGAATGTATGACATTAATGATGCTACCTTCTTCTTTCTATTTTTACTTGAATTTTTATTTTTCCACTCACTACTAGCAAGTGCCATCATTTGAAATCTTTGATTCTCTTATCTGCCATGACACCTGGAGTCGTTTTCATACCATCACTCTAGGCCCTGCTGAAGTATGTGGAGTTTATTCAGAATGTTGTTTACGCACCGTATTCACTGAGAGTCTTCTTTCGGGGCAGTGAGCAGACTGCTATGATAGGTGAGAACTTGCCAGAGGAAGGCATTGTGTATCCCGGTGCCACTTTGCTTAGGATCTACTGCATTCATATCAGTATATGTTACATTAGTGTTTTTGTTTATGACAAAGCTTAGATAGCATAGCAGTGATTACACAATCAGAAAGGTGTCAGAAAACTTGGGTGAGTCATGGTTGATGTGCAGAAGTATTCATGGGCACACAGTTTATTCCACTCTAGGCCTACATTGTACATACATTGGAATTAGCATCAGTCAGTGTTGTAGACACATGCACCTAAAGCCAATACATTCATGACTGGCTTGACCAACCTGGCAGCGGCAATCATAGGGTACAAAGAAGTTGATATCATTCCGCTCTTGACAGTGGCTGTAAAGACAATAGTGTCATCACCAATTAAGGAGGCTAGCATATAGCAGGCATACACTGAAAGTAGAACATGTATACAAATCTTGGTTGCCCAATGACTTTAAATATATTAATGATGGATGAATTGACCTTGTTGCAATCATCACAGATGCCATGACCACTACACACTTGGAGTTGATATGCAACCTGCACAATGCTAAGAGTGATCATTCACTTTATGGTGTTCTCAACCACACAAAGACACCTGGTGGAGGTAATGTATTAGCTCTACAGTTTGATGCTGTAATGGAACTGATTACCAGTATATCTTAGTGTTGAGCTAATCCTAAAATAGATAAATGTCTACCTTTACCTGCAGCACGTCTCCTCCGTTCAAACATTCTCCAACCTCCAAACAGTAAGTAGCTTTGTACTAGCCAAGTTTTTTATGCCCCTGGTAGTTAAATTATGCACATAAGTTATACAGTATTCACCCTCAGTGTTCTTAATTATCTGTAGTCAGAAAGAAGTGCAGGTAGCAGGCACTGAGAGAATGCTAAAAGCATGACCATCTGCAGGTGATGACCTAGTTGCATATCAGAATCACTGAAACCAGTCTCCGTTGCAAAGAGGTTGTCAAGTTTAACTGAATCAATCTCATTTTTCACTGGAACTAGTTTTTAGCCAATCAGAGGGCTGTAGACCAGCCTCACATGTGGAATCAGTGTATCACTTACTAGAATTTGGCCCTTGGCGATAAGAGCACTAGGGCAATACAGTCAGCTTCTCTACAGTTCGTAATATTTCCGACCTCGATCATTACTTATTACACTATTGGAGATCACTTACTATAGGGAAGATTCCAAAATTCTCCCTTAATTCCAAAACAAAGCATAACCTTAGGCCTATCGGTAGTAACTTCTGGGCTGGTGATTTGTTATTGAAACATGACATAATGTTTGTATCTATAAACAGATCCCTTGCACAGTGAAGGCTTATACCCATGGAAGCTGATCATGGGTGAATGTTGCAGCAACATCATGACATGATTATGATGCAAGGAGACAATGTTGCACTTGTTGCACATTATTGCTACATTTTCCTGCCAATGAGAAGGCAAGAATTTTATTGCCTATAAAATTCATCTCGTGGCCCAGAAGTTAGTTCTAATCAACCCAAGGAGACAATCATGCACTGCTTACTAGAGAAGGGAGGTCTTTTGCACAATGAACTGTTTGTGCTTGATGTTTGGTTTGGAAACTCTGCTCAGATGAACATGCAGCTTCTGAGGCAGCAGGCAGCAAATATAGCATTGTTACCACACACAGTTGTCAATAAGTTGACCTCAACAGGAGTGTCACAAACCAAAAATATATGGCAGCCCCCAAAATATCTAAATTGGACTATTTATAAGGGTTCCTCACTCTTTGAAAGCTGACATGACTTCATACTAATTTTTGATAATCATGGTGTGGACAGAAATCAATGTCCTCCAAACTATTTTTAATTGGTGCTAAACGATCATAATCCCTTGTGTGACATCGCCAGACACGTAGTCAAAATGGTACGAAGTATACAGCAGCATTAACACTGATTTCCATACTTGGCATCAAATATTAATTCAGTTTCTTCCATGAAATTTACAGTGTTCACTGACACATTCTCAGGCTAGCTGTTTGATTTATTAAAATTTACATTTGTGATAATGTCAGCGCACCTTATCATCTGCCACAGCAGTACGTCAACAGCTGTGTATTGTATACTTTAAACTTTGCGGTCATTCAGCTATTGCACTGGTGATTTCACAATGGCTTCCATATTCAGACACAGAAACTAAACCAGAGAGTGGATCTGAAGCCTGTTTGTGAGTGCTATTAATTATAAAATTAAGTCCATTTGGTGCCTATGACGTGTGAATACTTTAAACTCCACAACTTTCAATCTTCTGAGAATAACTTTGCCCCAACCATTATTTCATTGTACACATAATGACTTTACCTTCTGTGCAGATCTGGAAACTATCAACCTCCGACTTGATTGTGTTGAGGGTGAGTTACACAAAGTTTGATGTTGATGTGATTAAGCTGACTGAGTATGATTTCTAGGCCTGATCCAAGCAATATGGCTGAATTAAGTATCTCACTTGTGTGTGTGTGGAAAAAAGCATGTACATGATACTGATTCCTAGGATGAGCTAATTAGTTATGCATAATATCCAAAGTGTGCAAAGTAGTATGGGAATGGTTTAATTGGGATGCCTCAAGCTGTGACGAGCTCTAATTTAGCATAGGAGCTTTAATTTCTCACGATTTAATGTTTTTAAAAATGATGACTGGCAATTGGTGCTCAAAACTTACAGTAATAATGATTAACAAAACAGCCAAGAGAGCTGTTAGACAGTGGGTGCATTTTCATTCCTTATGGTTGGAATGGACTATTGTTTAACAGTCAGACTTGAAAAAGAGAAAGGAAAATAGCTGTAAAATTCAAAGAAGCTAGTACTTATATGCAGTTAAATTTCTCTGGATTATTTGAGGGGTTGATTGTTGTCCATTTCTCTTTAGGACATGCTCTGTCTTG
>JAOWAW010100563.1:0-15519 GCA_028565695.1 Nicola tetela
ATATATATATATATAATCTATATTTTCGTCCATGTGTGTACGTGCGTGCGTGCGCGTGTGTCTGTGTCTGTGTATGTGTAACCGATTCGCACCAGACTTATCCGAGATCGTTCCTCTACATCTCGGAGGTGTCATGATAGTATTTTTGACTTTCCAACCTCCCTCGAAAACCCTGAAATCGGCCTTCCCGTAAAGGCCGACGAGCGCATACGCCGACTCCAGCGCTCCACCATAGGTTGAGTCCGATAGACCTTGAACGAACCACAACGTTGTCACCTGCGTGACAGCCTATGGGCGCGAAAACTGCAACAATGTCGCACTGCTGGGCGCGAAACCTGCAACAGTGTTGCACTGCTGGGCGAGAAAACTACAACAATGTCGCACTGCTAAGCGCGAAAACTGCAACAATGCCATTCATGCCGTAGTGTGTCACGCACCGTACCTGCTGACACCGGCGCCCAACGAAGTCGCTCTTGGTGACGTTCTACAGGTGATTGAGGCCTTCTCTCGCTCGAGCTACCTCTGCTTTTTTTTTTAGGCTCGGTCGGTTGTTGTTTGTTTGTTGTTGAAGGCTAAAAAAGAGCGACGTTCTAATTGGAGATTATCCTCTGCTAAGCGGCCGTGCCATACCATCCGTGCAGGTTTTCAGCTGCATGCCGAATTGGTTTCCTGCCAATCTCTACACTCTACACTCTTTACGCAATACGGTCATACGGTCGGTGAGTACATGAGCCAAATAGGAGTCGCTCGTGCTATCCATTGCGCCATCGCGCCATCCTGAGCCCGAAATCGGCCTTCCAAAGTTCAGTGTACACGACCCACATTCAATGATCCGTGCGAAGCACGGGTAACTATGCTAGTACACACACACACACACACACACACACACACACACACACACACACACACACACTATAGTATTGATGCTCATATCACTAGTGTTCTTCGAGGCAAGCATGTTGCGAGCTGATCACGAATCGAGGAATGTGCACGTAGATCTACTGATATTTTTGTACATATATTCATGTTTAGCATGGCAAGAGCCCATCCCGCACATACATGTACATGTCGATGATATCCCTTACCGTTGCAATTAAGCCTAGACAACACATTGGGTTACTTATAGCGGCTGCCAGATGCACAAAGTTGCTATGGGCATGCAGCCGAGCAGCCGTCCCTACCGATCTACTAGCAGTATGGTAATGAAATACGGCCATTTCGCCATATTAAAAGATAAACTTGTGGTGTGGTGTTATGCATATGTTTGGTCGATAGGATATTCCGTGCCACGGAGAGTGGTCATGGGCGCTTGGAGAGAACTTCGGTGATGACCGATGGTGAAGGGAATAAGAAATCCGTGATGATTTGAGAACAATGATTGCGTTTCGCTGTGAGCGAAGTTTGACGCACCGCTGCTGGCGGACAGCCGGATAGCACCGAGGTCGCGGCCCTCTGCGAGTTCGGCCGTGTAGGCTTGGCAATTGGGTCGCACACAATGGTTGCAATATTATTACGTTGATGATGTTGATGATGCGGGTCTGGCAAGCACAACGCTTCTTGCATGCTCGCATTGACGTCATGCCTGTTTAAGCCTACATGGCGCTTGCAACCAAACCGATTTGAGGCAATGCTTCTCGGCAGAGCGTTTGACGGTTTGGCGACCTGTTTGTAGCAGTAGAAGCCAGCCCTGGGCTACGGATGCAGCATGGCTGCTACACAGACTTACTAACAAGTCATGGTATGGCGATGTGCTACACGGTGTACGTAAATGTATACCAGCACATACATGCGGCCCAAACAGTAGCGCGGCTGTGCATGCCGAGGGATTAATCTCTAGGCTTTTTGTCGTAAGGTTCTTTCCTTGTGCACTGCCGTGATAGAGCGCGGCGCCGCTATGGACGCGGCAGCCCTCCGAGTTGATACTGCTCGATTATTAAAGTCGATTTCACTCGGGGGATGGTGAACGACGGTAGGGTTTTCAGATCATTTCTCGTGACTTTCGATAGGCTTCATCTGACACCGAGGATCAAGCAGCTAGGAGCCCCAGACAACACACACGCGGCAGTTTCCCGAAACAAAGATGGCTTGTTTCCATATAGAGTGCAAGACACAGCAGCTCGCCATGCACACCACCGATCTTCAAATGTAGAATAAAATCTGCATGATTCACAACTATCTACCTTGAGGATAGGATCTTTTCTTTCCTCAAGCTAGCACCTGTATATATCGATCGCTGAGAGCCTCCTGTTTGTACTCAGTAGTATCACATCGAAACTTACCTGACTTCGCTGTAGCGGTATGGCGTACATGTTGTCAGGAATAAGGTACTTGCCGTCGCTGGTCGTCTTACACAGACTGTACGAGATGTCCACCGCCAGGGCCATGTCTTTGTTTGTTAAAATGTCGTACCCGATTCCCGGCAGAGCTTGGAGACGACGCGACACGCCTGTGACCGTTTCGCATTGTTTCCACTGAGGAACGGTTATGTTTTCCCCAAGGGCCAAACATCCGTTTAAAGAAAGAAAGATGGCAGTCAGAATCCACCAAAACGGCCCACAAGAGAAGGCAGACATGCTGGAAAAGCGTTAACACGTGCGTTAAGGTTTCCACTAAGGTGCTGATCTGCGATTTTTCAGTGCAACTTAGCCCAAGAGCACAGGCCTACCTATAAAGGATCGTCGAACCGGAGCGAGAAAAGCAGAAGCTACCTCATTGTTTTATAGAAGTTGTTTTATCTGATCGATGGAGCTCCCATGACGTCATCTTATCGAGATCTGAGGTTGTATTACCCTGGCTACTGACCGTGTTAGTCATTGTCTTGGGATTAGGGGTATCGTGGGATCCCCATGGTTGGGCTGTACCTTGGCGTAAACATTTCCGAGGGTTTCCTATTTAACGTTGTGGGTCCCTCGGAATCTCTTCGGAAATCTACAGCGCATAGATGGTTGATATCTAAAGTTTTGATATTAGCGTAAGAGTCGCGATCGTAGAATCGCCCGGGATCGACAAGCAGTGGAGAAACCTGCAATCGAGAACTGTGTGTTAACTCCTTTCCGAGTACATGGCGTTATTGAGCTTCGAAATAAAACTGTCATGTTTGAAGGAAATGTCCGATCATGTTTGAATTCAGGATCCAGCTGTTTCTGTTCTAACCACTAGCGGCCAGAGCCCGTCTCTTCTGGTAATAATATTTGAATGATAGGTGACTTCAAGGTGGTTTTTGAGTTCCGTCAACAAAACTGCCTTGTCGAATTGTTTCACAAGCTTGATTACAACTCTACTACTTGAAGCCACCATGCGGCATTGGTGCCAGGATAACTCGCGATCTTCCTGGAGGATAACACGTCGATCTACGCATTCTTAGACCGTCTGTGACCTGGACATTAGTCTGTAGCTACAGGCTGGGTTATTGCGATCGTGCTCACTGATCTCGAAGTCTTTGGTAGAAATCATCATGGGTCGTTTCGAGTCTTGCAAATCCCCAGAAGACGACGGCTGCTATCGTGACTGTTGTAGGTAAGATGGGTTCATCTAGTTTGCGCATTAAGGTTCAAATTCTGGTGAGGATATCTAAAGATTTCATTCTCTCCCTCTCTCTCTCTCTCTCTCTCTCTCTCTCTCTTTCTCTCTGTCCCCTCTCGCTCTCTTCTTTTGGCCTGCACTCGGTGGACTTGTCCATCATCTCAACGCTTAGTCCACACGGTGTTGGTGAATATAATGGACAATGATAACGAATAATTATCCGGTAATATTTTTTATAAATTAACTAGATAAAACTTACCAGTAGACTATAGGTGCCTTCGAATTCCATGCGAAGACCGAACTAACTGATTGCGTCATTTAAAAAGGGGACATTTTATTCATAAAACAACTAAGAACGCTCGATTGTCGTGCTAGAAGAATATGATAGATGTCTTTCGCTTCAGCAGCACAGCAATACTACAAGCATGCACAGATCGCAATTTATCTACCAGGTTTGCTATGCGTCGTCAGTCATTACCTGACCGTGCCAAAGATTAGCGACCAGGGCAAATTAAAATTACAGCTTTACAACATACAGAAGCGAGCCGGTTGTGCCCCAAACGGCCAAAAGTACTAGTAGCAGTAAGTATTTTATTTCAGGGACGAACAATCGAAAATGGCTACTAGAAGGCAGATTGAAGCTAAGGGATAGTAAAATAAATATACCGTACGCAGAAGGGGATCAAAAGAAGTTTCGGAATTCTGCTGGATTAGCTAATGCGCTTTTTACGACAAACTTAGTGGTCTATTTGTAATGGTTCTTCAATTTTTATTTCCCGCTGTCCTCGCCTGTGCAGCGCCTCTTTCACCGCATATTGTATTCTATAACCGTATGCCCCCACTTCAGCGCTGCTCAACAGAGCGCGACCCACTTCAGCGGAGCTCAATGGAAGGCCTCTGAATGGCTCTCTGCCCCAACAGAGCGCTCCCCAATTCAGCGACGGAATGCCCCTATTCAGCGCGGGTCAAGAGGGTGCGACCCAAAATTAGTGCAACTCAACAGAGCGTTCCCCAATTCAGCGCCGCTCAAGATATACGGTGTTCAAAGACCTTCTTCCCGAGGAACGCTGTGAATAAGTTTTGTCTTGCTTTGGAAATTAATTGGTATTATTAAAGTGGAGTTAGCAGGCCATTTGAAGAACAGTTTTGCGCCTTTGACCATATGCGTCTGCTAATCCTGTGGTAACTCTGCGTAATCTGCAGAAAAGCCCACATTCATCAAGAAGATGATTAGGAGCTCGAGTCAGTAAAGACCGCAGGCTTTCTGTAGATGATAAAAAGTATTAATATCATGGAGATAACTCGGCGAGTCTTCCCTGTTCTCGTAGTACTTCTCTCTGATCAGTCGTTTTCGCTTCCTTCCGAAGAAAAGCACTTTGGGTCAGTTATCGCAGGGTCTCGCACTGTTGCACAGCCTTCGCGGCCGGGACAGGGCGAGCACGTTAAAGCGATTATCTCTAAACTTTACCGACCTCTACCGCTTGCTAGCCTGTGTCATCCATCGCCTATTCGCGTACACATGTATTTCAGTCCTATCTTGATCGTTAACAATTATTTCGCTTTCTCCTCGTCTATGATTCTTCACGGCAAGAACATGTCTGAGACGCTGAATTAGGGAGTTCTCTTTTGGGGTGCGCTCCATTGAGTTGCGCTCCATTGAGCCTAATATGCCCTGAATTAGGGAGCGCTAAATTGGGTAGCGCTCTGATCGGGTGCGCTCCATTGAGATGCGCTCCATTGGGCTTAATGCTGCGCCAAATTGAGTCACGCTGAATTGGGGTGCGCTCTGTTGGGGAAGACGGCCATTGATTGAGATGCGCTGCATTGAGCCGTGCTGAAGTAGGTTGCGAAGTCGGGGACAATCTTTGTGAGAACGGTAAGTGACGAAGCCGATCAGGTGCAGTTTAATTGCGAGGAGTTGATATCGATTCCGGTCAGAGAAGCTAGCATTTTCCCAACTTCGCGCCTGTTCGTGTTCCTTTCGGTTTCCGTGGTGGTTGGCCTGGATTTAGTGTGGTCATTCTCATACAGTTTTCCTCTCGTTCGTTAGACAGCATGGTATTTTCCAGCATGCTTTGGGCGACGCTGTCGCAGGAAGTTTACTACCGAGTCAGGGAGCATGTGACATCGGCCAGGAACAGTACAGAGACATCAACTTTCGGAGAACATTACTCCGCTATGCATCCGAATGACCAGCCTAGGATTAAATTCGATGTGCTACAACATGAACGGAGTACATTGCGACTGCACATCGAAGAGGCATTGGCAATCAAGGAGCTGAGACTCTCATTCAATCGGCGCCAGGAGGACCTCGGAACAGGTTTTCTTCCGTAGAAATCCCCACACGCGCGCACGTGCGCCAAGTCTTTACACCTCCTAGCATGTCATGTTACACCTTCTAGCATGCCATGTTACACCTTCTAGCATGCCATGTTACACCTCCACGCTAACACATTCACCTTTTTTCACCTATCTTAGCATGATGCATCACACATCCATGATTGAACTCACCTACCGTCCTTTTAAAATGATTACTAGTATCCTGGGAATAATTGTTGAGAGTCTCTAGTCGAACGGAACGGTCTTTCTGGCAACCGATGAAGGCGTAGACGCTGAAACGTTTTGCCGATACTTTTGGTCATCCTTCTCACCTTAAGAGTCTTTAAATTTTTTTTAAACACTCTCCGGTTAGGTCGAGCGGTGCCGTGGAAGTTTTCCCAGACCAGCCCCACCATTGCAGTGACAATTCATTGTAGGCGCAGTGATTTGTATGGACAACCACGACCCATCCCACCCAAACAGCCGGGCTCACCCTGCAGCAATGCCAAGTTTGGCGGTAGGGGTATAACCTGCTGCATAACTGCTTAGAGTGTTCAGGGTGATTTCTTTTCTTTTCTTTTTTTCTTTTTGATAAAGTATTCTGTTTTTTTCTCAGTAGTATAAGGGTGAGTTATAAAAAGTCATTTCACTCTCTCATGAAGTTTTTTTAGTCGTATCGAGGAAGGGGAGCCGATCCCGAAGGTATTCGCAGACTTTCAGCGTCTCGGTCGTTCTGTCTCTTGTCGCATGAACAGTCTTTTGTAGCTGAAAAAGACGTGGACAATATAGCAAAGCAGTACTTACCTGACAATTACCCCGACGCAAACCTTCTGCTTCGACGGCAATTGTCTCTTTCGTTCGGCGGATTTCCTCGCCACCAGGTCTGAAAAACACCATCTCGCGTATTGACTGCGAGCTGTTTTTAAGCCGGCTAGTCACTGGGATTACTACACTACTCAGCAAGCCTTGGATTTCCAAAGTTCCACTCAACTTGAACTTACAATACATGATGCAGCCACATAATATTATCGAGTCACTGTGCCAGTTTGTCCTTTCAGTGATAAAATGTGGATTCTCCTTTGGATTGTAAATAGTATTTTTTTTATAAAGACAAGCGCCTGAACTTCACCAATTTTGTATGCTCTCCACGAACCTTAGAAATTAGTCTCATAATTGTTTCTCTGAACTGTTTATGTCACAGGAATGATTGACGCAGGCATCGGTCCAATGTAACTCAATGCACTGCTGACTACCCTCAATCTTCCTGCTGTGGTTGAGACTACACTGAAAAGCAGTGAACATGAGGCTGTATCGTTCGGCAAGGTTGGCAACAGCGGAAGACGGAATGTCTTCCGCTGTTGCCAACCTTGCCGAACGATCCAGGAACGACAACAAAAGATGTGTCGCGACCGGGAATCAAATCCAGGTCTCAGGATTTGGCCTCCTAGGCCTGCGCCTTACTCAAGTAACCACTTGACCACCTCGGCCCGACGTCATCACTAGAACTGCGTTACACATTGGCTAATCAACAAAGATTAAAGAGTGCGTGTGCTGTGACACAGCTCCCAGACTTTTGAGGAAACCACGTCCGCATGGTTGCCGCAGAAATTGGACAGTCTCTGCCACTCTTAATTTAGTACTGTAATCAAGAATATTTACCTGAATCAGTGATTGAATAAAGGAAGGCGAGCTCCTTGCACAACCCTATCAAAAACTATGCTGGGTGACCGTCTGTGCTAAGCACTTAGAGCTGCTGCTAAGTCAGTTGTAAGCATCTAACCGCAACACAGCACTTCGTTATCTTGAGAACAAGTGAACTCTGTAGATGACAATCTGTCCTTGTTGCACGTTTAGCATCGCTCTCATGCTCATGGATATCGTTGACTGGCATTTGAGTTTTCCCTTCTTCATGACCTATGATCCCCGGATTGTTTTTTTTCCGGAATGGATGGCATGTTCAGTCAGTATTGCTCTCTAGGAATATGAACCATCTGTCCCATAATGATCGCAAAAAGGCATGCAGAAAGTTGAATTAACGTCAGGCTTGATTTCGATTCCAGAGTATGGTGCATAACAAAGGAGCCGTTGTATTTTCCTGGAATTTCTACAATGTTTTCCGTAATTTCTTTCAAAATGCCTGGAGTCTTTTTTTTTGTGTATGTGAGTAGAACGTTCTGAATCAAGTATGCTGAGCAATTTTCCGACGATTCTAACAATTTAATATCGTTTTATGCGAAACGAGTCCTTCTTTACATTGGCTTACATAGTAAAACGACCCAACTTCAGGAGACAATAAATATGTTTATCAGTATCCGGTGACCCCATATTTCATTTCTGCTCCGAGTAAGGTACGAAAAGTTGTTTTTAACACAAAAGAACAATTTCTCTCTCGAAGTTACTGTTGGAGCCTCCTTTGTAGTCAGCGGAGGGTCTGCAGTACTAGTCAAAACGGCTGCTCTGCAGTACGCTGCACCTGCCCAATATACAAGTACATGTACTACATGTTACGACGTACTAAAATATTATTAAAAGGTATGCACAAAACAAAACGATCGACGCAATAAGGCGCTATAAAAAGCTATACAAAACAGAAGATGTGATGATGCACACACACAAAAACAAGAGAATAATGAGAAGAAGAATAGGAACGGACTGTCATCTCGGCAAAAACCGTCACCGTGACCTACACACACAAACCGCAAAAGACTTTATATTGAAAGACAACCCCAAAAGAAAAATCGACACAAGAAAATAGCCCTTAAAAACATACAAGACAATAGAAAATTGAGATTGAGAATAGCCATTATGGATGAAATTTTAAAGAAATATAGAAGAGAAAATAGTGAGTAGAAGAGCGTGAATGGACCATTGGCTCAGTGAAAACCGTCGCCAAGAGAAGCACCATCTTGCAGGCGAAAACTTGAAAACTTTCGGCGAGAACCAGCTGCGAGAACCACTAAAGTGCACGTACTAAAAATAATTATTTTACCAGTAGTATGTGCATGTAGTAGTCTACCGGTATGGTCATTATCGATAGCTGGTCTACATGTAATCATGGTAATGGGAGTTATTCGATCGACTCGACACGGGTCAGCAGTCGGTCACGCGACTCGCTGAGTGCTTATGGATATGGAGCATGGAGTAGCGTGGAGTGGGAACTGGTGCTGTGGCTAGAGATCAAGGGCCTGTGGCGGCCTGCGTGCTGAGGATCCTGGTGATCCCGGATATGTCAAAAAATGCGAGGATCGATAGCTTGGATATTTTACTTTTGAGAGATTTTCTGGTACACTCTACGACGTGGATGACCAAAAAGGGATTTTCAGCTGAAGAACTCAGTTCTCCGCCGAGTAGGTTGATCCGTGGGAGTGTGTGTGTGCTTTGGTCTTTCGCTCTACCTCGTTCATTGCCGTTCTCGGCGGCTTCCCCGCACGCCTGCGATCATTTGATTGAGGTGAGTTCTGAATGTCGACTCATCCCAAGGAGATGTGTCTAATAGCCCTGGTACACGATATAGTAGATGGCTAGGGAAACTCGTGACTAAGGAAACTCGTGACTACACTCCAGCAGAGGCTAGTCTAGGTTGATTTACTAGCCAGTAGGTTTCGTTGTGAAGTCAGATTGCAGTCGCTTGTGTTTGGCTAGTGCTACTTGTTGATTTAAAGCGAGGCTGCCTTGTAGACGACAGAGCTACGCACAGTTGTCATGCTAAGCGATTTCATAACGTTGAAGGTCTGGCACACAACGCCGTGGTAAACTAGGTATGGAAAACAGTGCAGCTGATCGGCGTTCCTTGTTCTCCCTGGCGCACACAAACGCACGCCTCCGTGACTGCTCATCAAACTGTCAAGGTGATTGCTTGTCTAGAGTGCAGTGCTGCCCAGGTTTCCAGAACAGGGCGTGCTGGTTCAGTGACGGTCTCAGCTAGGTAGCATAAGGTGTACTACAGTCTGCTGGTCAGCTGCGTTGTGAAGCCGTTGATGGCGAATGATTAAAAAAAACAAAACAAAACGAAACTTGACTACATCATTGCCTGTCAATTCATTTCAAGTAGACTACTGTTGTAACTAGATACGCCGCACGACTGTAGCACACAATGAGTCGTACGACCACGATAACGGTCGGTCGCATGAACGCGCGTGAATGTTGCGCATATGAAGTGCTTATGGTAGCTATGAATATGAAGTGCAATCAGACGAAGGCTGCCGGCCCAGTGCTAGGCCAGCTTTCTCCTACATTTCCACTCATGTCTTTTATATTTGGTACCGGTTGAGAACCCTGCGATCAGATAATCATGACATTGTAACCATAGTAACAGGACTCGGTGTCTTTGTGCCGCTGGGGACGCTGTGTCCTAGGACTGAGTGTCTGGGTGGGCACGGGGGAGGGGGATTTAGAACAAAACAGAGAATAGAAGGTCGATTTCATGTGAACAGAGCATGCGCACTTGCAGCAACGTTGCGTGACGTCATGAATGCCATGAAGGACGCACACGCATCTCTATACATGCATATATAGATCTACAGCCGATACACGAACGCCATGTCGCCGTGGCCAAGCTGGCCATTTACAAGTGGCTTGCGCATGGAGCTGTCGCAGGCCATATGGTTTGCATATAGCGGATGCCCAATGCCACGCAAAGTCCACATTGAAGCACTCATTGAAGCTCTACATTGCGTACAGCAATGCATACAGGACTAGGACCGGGTTGCTACAAGTTGTAACAAAGCTAAGCTGCGTTGGTTGGGACAAATGAGGCTGTAATTGTGTTTACAGCGACAGAGTTCCTTGAGCTCATGCTCATCATGCAGTCTACCATGTAGATCTTGGAGATGCGACTAAAACAAACCTATGTGCACTAAACGCAGTGTCGGCATGCTGAAAATGTTGCAGCTTGACGGAACCAAATCCACCTGCATGCATTCAACTGCATGAGTCATGTGGCCCTTTCCATCAAAAGTTCACAGCTCACGGCAACAGCTACAGTTGAATCAGCAGTGGGCCTGGGACTCCCTATCGCTATTGATATCAGAGAAAAACAATTTCAAAAGTTCAGAGCTCACAGCAACAGCTGCAATCGAATCAGCGGTGGGCCCGGGACTCCCTGGCGTCTAGAATTTGTTCCTCTTCCCTTTTTTTCACACGGCTTCGGAAAGGTTTTTCTCTGGTGATGTATTTAGAAAGGTAGACCTTGGTTCATGGCATACATTACAAACAGCTGCAGCTGTGCTGCATGGCTCGGTTGAAGTATGTATACCTTCCTACCATACATTTTGATTGGGAAAAAAAGACATGGTTAGCATGAGCTGGCTAGTAATGGTTGCGGTGTGATGGACAGACAGACAGACAGACAGACGGACATGAATTAGTCATCTGTGGAGCCGTCCTCAGCCCTGGCAGGCCTGACGACAGCAAAAATTTGAATCAAGCTTTCGACAGTATAGTACTATTGCATGATCAAATGAGAGTTCCTCGTCTTGTTTGTTCACAGTAAGGCCTAAGTTTGTCAATCCAATCGCCTCCTCAGTTTTGCAAGCGTTCTGGGGTCGAGCAGCCTGTGGTCTGTAGGACAGGTGACTTCCCCCAGACTGTTGGGTTTTCAACCACTGGAAACTCTGTTTCTGATGGTCTTCAAGTTTCTGCGCAGATCAATGTTAGTCGTCCCTTTGGACACTTCATCTGCGCTGATTTTTCCTTCTGTGTATTGTTCTGTAAGATGAGTACAGTGGTCAGGAAGAGTAATGTGCATACCTTTTTGTTGGTAGCCAGGCGGTTGTCAATGCACACCCCAAATTAAGTGCTTGCAGTTTCATCATGTTGACTTAGGGCTACCGTGAGAAGCCACACAGTCGGGGTTATTGTAGCGCTGTTGCACCATTACCGTGACCCTGACTCTAGAAAGGTTACAAATGATAGTTCTTTCCAAGCTTCTATGAAACTAACATTAGTGGAATCCTTCCACCTTGCGTTAGAAGGCCCAAATTAAATAGAATCTCACATCTCTGAGACAGCATCGCCTGATTGACAGTTTGCCCTGACTGCCCTTTGCATGGAACTTCCATGGTCCATGGTTTCCACAAGTTCTTGCTACATGTATCCTGCTCGCAAACAACCTCTTCCTAATCTTCCCCTGCGACCACCAACGAAGAAGAGGTACCCTTATAAAAAAGTTTCCTGTCTTCCAGCAACAAATGACCCAGAAGACACTGCAAAGCTTACTTTGGTGAGTGACTGCCAGCTACAATCAAGCCTGCATTTACAGCATCAGCAACATTGCAAGCTGCCAGCACAGGTGCTGAACAGTTGTTCAATTGCAGGACAACTTCAAACAGATCTTTAGACAAGAACTGCATCAACGGAGGACGAGTCACCATACTGGAAGATCAAAGCAGCGGTGGAAAGCAAAACCACAAGATGAGACCGTTGAAGATATGTACAAGCCCGCACTTCTACAACTACTTGTAGCTCATGTACGCACTCTCGATTGCATATATGCACTGGTGATATTGATGACGCCGTACTGATGCTATCTGTTGCATAGTAACAATCTTCACATGTATTGAAGGCTTCATTCTCTGTTTTGTTTTTGCTGGAAGGGGGGGGGGGAGACATTCTACCCTTAATGAAAATGTCTTTGGTGAAATTCTCCTTGGACCCAGTGCCCCAGGGGACATTGTCGTGAAACACAGTATGCAAGATAAGGCAGCTCAATGATGATGCAGGCAAGCATGGTTGTTACTGAGCTAATGGTAACTACAGCCTACAAGTATGACTTAGCTGAATCTTGCCAACTGTGGCTAGCCATGTACTTGGACTTATGGGATGTCGATGTATGCCTCATTGGTGCAGTACATATATGCCATTTAAAAAGAAAAAAAAGGTTGGCTTGATGTGCTCCTGCTGCTTGGCAGTATTCAGCCTGCCATACAGCATACATTGCATGTAGAGCTCTGTAACCTGCCAGTTAACAAGTACCATGGCTGACCATGGTAGTGCACACAAAATTTTTTGTTCCTCCTCTGGTTTAGGTTAGTGACTGAAAATCTTTGCATCGGTGGTCTGTGCATGTGAGAGTAAGGTGATTTCCTGACCTGTGATTGCTGGTTCTTGGTTGAGTACCAAACCAGAGACTGCCTAAGCTTAGTGTACTGACTTTGTGCTAGTCCAGCGACCAGACTATGGTGCTAGGGTGTTAATTTAGGATTCTAAATCTTACCAGCTACATGACCACAGAACCATGAGAATATGATTGTGGACTCCACATACTAATGTAGATTAATGTGATGGGCACTCCATCGTAGGGAAAATGACCTAGACAGCAAACTGTTCTAGGGATCACTTTCTGTAGGGTGACCACACCTAGGGTGAACTGTTAACTGTCTCAAACCGTTAGACATAGGTATGGGTGTTCTGCTGTCACTCCATCCTAGGACAAAATGCCCAAGGGACAACCATACCAAGATTTATAGTCATGGGCATTCAACACTGACCTCTCGACAGTCATGCCTAAATCCTAGTGTGCATAGAAACTCAGCTTCGGTAATTGAGTGTCCACCCCCACCCTCTACCCCGGACACTTTATTGGCCAGGCACTTAAACCTGATGCAACAGCATTTGTACTATTTTGCATCAAAATCAACAGCACCTAGCATTGAGCAGTTTTGCTTTGATCATGATGTTAGTCAGTTCATACTCAGTATTGACCAAACGTTTTGCACTTTGTGTGATGGGATAGCATTTTGAATGATCTTGAAACTCATTTTTTTGCCTTTGCAATTGTTTGAGTTTCTTCTCTCTCGTCATCATATCTGTCCCTCACCACGTTCCACCTGTTTTTAATTTAGGAGGTGCAGAGATGTCAAACGAAGTAGCTGCTGATGGCATTTCAACTGAAAATCATAGTACAGCCGGAGAGGTGACAACTGATGCCTCTGTATGTGCTCTGTATGCCCTTCAGCACACACAGGAAGATAACCTACATTTTGGCAAGATTCACATTCCCTACTTAAGACACTCTGTCTTCAGTCCAAAGGATCCTATGTGTAGCATCGTGCGCTGTCTGTTGACCCTTGTAATTGTCTGCCTGTCTTGCCAACCAGTCCTTTTATTTTGAGATCCTTATTATTGGGGCAAATGTTGTTGAATGGTTCTGAGGTTTGGATAGAAAAGTTGTCCCAGAAAGATGACGATACATTGACTATTGTTGTCTGTAAAGTGCAATCCAGGCAGTGTTCTGTGTCTGCATCTGCATGCTCTGTGCGTATTTGTGCGTGCGTGCATGTGTGTGCATGTGTGTGTGTGCGTGCGTGCACGTGTGGAGGCACACACATGTGTGTGAATAAAAAAAATTGTACAGCAATTGCTTGTAACCCTGTAATCTGACGTGCAATCCTGATTCTGTTTCATGGAATATTTCATAGTTTACGGAAAGACAGTTGTACCATATTGATTTTACTCTGTAATCAGTGTGATTCAAAGCTCTGGATTGAAGTGTGACTGATGTCTGCAGCATGCACTCCAGAAAAACACTCTGTTAAAGCAGCTGTGATAACCTTTGAACAATTTTTAACAACAAGTAGTTGAAGAAATATTCCTCAGAAGTAACGTGATAGGTGAGAGATTTAGTTTGCAGCTGGGGGATCTTAGATTCAGCTGTATATTTAACGTTGTATCTGTATTTTGCCTGTGTTAGTCAAGCCTAGGTAAACAAATTCAATTATGCTTTGTTACTTGTATGTGAGAAAGAATGCCACACGAAGGGTTTGTGGTTTGGTGTTGGTAAGTCATATCCAGTGAGATGCTATTCACCTCACTATGCATGGCACTTGTCAACACTCCAGTCCTGCAAGTCTTTGTACTGTGCTCTGCAGTGTTCAAAGATGGTTATGTAACTCATTCTTTTGGAAAAAAATCCAACTGTGATCATTTGTAGAGCACTAGAATTCTACACTTTGAGTTTGATGTGCCGTTTATGTAATTGTATTTTATACATCAGTATGATTATGTAATGCTATTGTATACACTGGTGTCTAATGGTGTTGTATACACTAGCATGTAATAACATACTACACGTATTGTAGATTGTAATTGTGTTGTGCTGACTTTGGGGCTGTTCAGCATCCTTGTTTTGTTTGTTTTATGCAGACTGTGACTCAGCTGCAGGATGAACTTCAGATGGCAAAGAAACAGGTGGAGTTGTCCACTGCTGAGGTGGAGAGGATGAAGAATCTCCTTCAGGAGAAAGAAGAAGAGTTTTTACAGTGAGCTAATGCAAGAAATTGAAAATTGTCTTCTTCTCCTCCCAAGACCGTTTCTTCATCTTCATCTATTCGTGATCCAAGTTCTTTTTGTCTGCTTGAATTTCATTATTTCATTGTTATTAGACACTCCCTGCTGCAATAAGAATGGCAAAATCAAATATTCTTCTTCAGGTTGATTTTAAGCAAAAATTGCTGCAGGACATGTTGATGATGTCTTGATTTTCATGGATGGTACTCCAAAGACTTGCCAAACAACTACTCTGTTTTATTTTTGTTAGTGGCTGTGCATGTGTGTGTGCGTGTGTGCGTGCGTGGGTGCGTGGGTACGTGCAGTGTGTGCAGTGTGTGCAGTGTGTGTGTGTGTGTGTGTGTGTGTGTGTGTGTGTGTGTGTGTGTGTGTGTGTGTGTGTGTGTGTGTGTG
>JAOWAW010100574.1:0-15516 GCA_028565695.1 Nicola tetela
AGAGAGAGAGAGAGAGAGAGAGAGAGAGAGAGAGAGAGAGAGAGAGAGACAGATAGACAGACAGACAGACAGACAGAGACAGAGACAGAGAGAGAAAAAGGGAGAGAGAGAGAGAGGGAGAGGGAGAGAGAGAGAGAGAGAGAAAGGGAGAGGGAGAGAATGCTATTATTGCATAGTCCCTTGGGAGCATGGCTCACCCTGGCCTGGATAGGGTTAATTTGCAAGTCAAGTGTATGATTTGAAGAGGGTACTGAAATCCTAAAGCCTGAAGGCACACTCAGAGCGCCTTTTTGAAGAAGATAGGAATACCAAAAGTAAAGGATGCCTTGCTGCCATCTGAGAGATACACATACAATTGCTTAAGAGTCATGCATTGTCAACTGTTGGCAAAAAGCCCTTATGGTGTAGCAGGATAGGAGTATGCCTCGCAATGCAACGGTCCTGTGTTCCAATTGTGGGTGAATTCCTTTATTCAGTTTTCTTCTCTTAGTCATTTTTCTTCTTCGGTCAAAGTTGGTGTAAAATCAGAAGCTTTTTAAGACTTATGAAAACTGGCCTTAAAGGAGGTTTCTATAAAAAAAAAACCCATAGCAGTAATATGTGTTTAAATGGGTCCCTCAGTATCATGATAACTGTTAAAAGATCTAAATATATAAAGATAGACAGATGGCTAGATCAAAAGATAGATAAAGTGACCGATCGATACATTTTGTTTTTCTAGTATATACACTACGAGACCTAATATTCAACACCATGTCTTACGAGTAGATAGTGAAGTCCCTCGATTAGGCAGCAAAACATGCATCACTTTAGTGCTATTGATAGAAAACATCCAAATCTAACCGTCTGTAAATACAGAACCGTCCCAAAAATCATGAAGCATGCTCTATGTCTGTGGACCTATTCTGTAGCTTTTATCCCCCAGATAATCAGGTTCTTCCTGTTTCTTAGCTCCGCTCACATCACCAACCCACTTGCTACAGCTATTAGCTTATACATATGATGCATACGTGTGTACAAACAGGCAAATTTAAAGGCCTTGGAGCAAGATGTGTGCTATCAAGATGATGAGCTATGAGGCTGAGTCAAGTAGCAAGAGTAGTAGCAATAGCTCATGTTCTACTGGGTGCCATAGGTGCTGTTTCAAAGGTCAGAAACCTCTTGATGCGCTGCAAAGGGCCCCCTAGGAATATTTTTGGATGAATTCTGTGGCATGGCTGCATCTGCTTGGAATGAGGGCAGACGAAGAGTGTTCAAACAGGGCTTGTTGGTAACTAGATCCAGTGCTTTGAAGAAGTCACTAGGCATTATTGTTTGAAGTCTTGGCAGCTGCATGGGCTTAATGGTGTTCACACTTTGAAAAGGTTGGCACACATTCCAGGAGTTGACTGTAAAAGCCCAGCACCCAGTGGATATGTGTGAAATCAAGACAGAACCCAAAGTAAGACAGATTTATGGCTTTTGTTTACATGTGGGGCAGCTAGCTTCATGTACCAGAAGGAATAAACACGGTCTCTATCAGGCCACTTTATCCCAATATTTACCTTGAGCCCACAGTTGTTTCTCTTCCTGAGCTATAGGGAAAAGTGTGTCTATAAAATTTAAATGATCAGACATATCTGTTGCCAGTAAACACATGCCTTGAAACAGGCAAATGAAGTGTTTTAGTTTTCTATGAGCGGCTGTTGAACATAACCAAGTGATTCATCCAACCTGCTTCTGCACAGCTGTTCCTCAAATCATTACCCCTCCACAGAACAAGGAAGTGCAAAATGGCAGCCAAGTTATTTTTCGTTGTAATGCAAGTGGTCATCCTACTCCGACATGGATATGGAAGAAAAATTCAGTCAAGATATTGTTAGCTGATGACAAATCCTACACAATTCCGAATGCACAGCCTCATGATGCTGCCAATTACACCTGCATTGCTAAAAATTTGCTAGCCACTGCTGAAAGTTCAGCTACCCTTACTGTCAATGGTGAGTTTGATGGAAGAAATCAGAAATGTAGTTTTATGTTTGTTGTGTAATGTACATGTGTGCATCGGAGAGATGCATAAAAGAAACTACTGTCCAGTGGTCAAGCCTGCTGTTAAGGAAAGAGTACGGGATACGACAATTGTTTCCCTATAATCATGCATTTCTTGTGCCTTTTCAAGTTGTATTCTTCCGTAAAACAGAACTTGGTCGTGTGAGTGTAAGCAGACGTTGAAAAAGGAGAAAATATTTGAATGGTCTAGAAAGGTGGACTGTATTGTTACAACTACCAAACAGTTCCTGACATTTTACTAGGATAATTCAAGAGTAGTATCTTTGTTAAGTTGCCGTTATTTGTTCTTCACAAAAAGGCTGGAGGTTTGCCAGGTCACCTACCAGGTGATACATGTTTCTCCAGCCACACCCGTGGCCACCATTAACATCTGATACCACAGCGTCACATGCCGGTAACGACCTTGCAGAAGACACCACTGGCTTTCTGGCTGTAGCTACAGGTGCCAAAGAGCTATCTTTAATCGTCGTGACAGTGCTGCATCAGGTTCCAGATGTAGCGGACTCGCCAGATCAAACTTCACAAAGACACATCGATTGCTGCGGTCTGGGATCACCTTTGTGATCACCTTCTTCTGTTCCAACACGCAAACTACTGAATTCCAACTGTTCAGAGAAGTCATTGATCGATTATTGCATATGCTAGGTTTAGTGGAAATCTGTTGATTTGCCGTACGAGGCAACAAAAAATCTGCTGTTGGAGTGATGGGTAAAATGTGGAATTGTTGACTACGGTATACATGGTTCGCAGCGCCATCTGATGGCACCAGTCCTACATGAGGTGGGCTCACATCTCAACTTTATTTCCGGCTCTGATCATTATTCATGGTATTTTTTATATTAAAAAAATCCGAAAAAGCAACAGAAAACTTCCTGATTTGGGGTCTAAGACAGGCAGAAGTGCAAAATCCTTTGTTCTGCAAATAATAACTAATATAGGGCATTCAAGGATAATCAGATTTTCTAAGTTATGGCTAGGTAATATAAAAAATAATGGTCATTTTCTCCAGGCAGACACTATTGCTAAGTTTGTATTTTTCCATGAAATTGAGGCCTTTCTCTCTAATTTCATGGCAATGGTACTTATTTTTGTTGAAAGTAGGCTGAATTGTGTTAAAGCAGACCAGTACAAAGGTTGTACTTCCCTTCCACAGCAGCAATGCACCTTACAAACTCCATCGTTGGGTGAGTGTTTTTTTTTTCGACGGAGTAGTGCTGAAGTTGAGCAAACATTCTATTCTCATGAACAAATATGCCATTCTCTCAGGCTCATCAGACATTAAGGACGATCTGGTTTCTTAGAAAATTAGCAGCCCTTCCTGCAGGCAGTATTTCCAATTTGACCAGCTGGCATGTTGCTGAATACTGACCAAGGATGACATTGCAGATGCACTGTGCAAGGGTTGGTGAGATGTTCATATGAGAATTTGCAACAACGCTTTTGGATTGCCATGCAGCGCTCAAAATTTTGGTCGCCTAGTTTCCAAATGAAACAAGAAGAAATCTTTTACTGGCTCGTTTTGCCAGTGGGAGATGCAAAGCAGTAGCGGTTTGGCAAATGTGAGCTCTCTAAAATGGACTTCCAAAAACTGCTGTCTCTTGGACCCTTCTCTGCCTAAACAGCACACAACCATGCCCTCGCTAAAAATCTCATCAAGCGCCTGCGTGTGTGTATTAAATGAGTTAAGGGTCACGTCGACGTCCCCTGAAAAGGGATTTTTCCCATTCCATTTTGAGAAGTACTCTTTGAAGCTCAATGAACCCAGGGTCAAAATGTTAGCGAGGCATGAAATACCAAGTAAAAGGGAGTTGCAGCGCCGCGAACCTGCACTGTCTTTTCACTAGCTTGTATATTCCTATAAATACTGACTGGTGCGTTGGTTTGCGCACCCTGCATCGTGGCTCTTCCCACCGTCGAGGGGAGCATTGTACTTTTGCTTGGTACATGTCTCTTTTTTGAGCAGTAAGTTTAGTTTCACTGGTTGCTCTAGTTTCATGCGTACCTCATCCTACGTTCCAAGTCCCATAATCGAAGTCGATTTGACCATGCAGAGATTGCTATCTGTGTCAACGTTGGAAGAAAGGCTATTGTTTGGAGCCAGTTTGTGCGTTCGAATCCCGCAATTCTGTGTCTCTTCTTCCAAATCTCTCTCTTCTTCCACGGTAATGTATCACAGAAATCTTTTTGTTTCTTCTGTCTAGGCCGTATGGTAGCTGGGGGGACGCAGCATAGGGCCAAACGTAAATGTAGGATAGACAGTGTCATCCACACCTTCGTGCACGCAGCGCTTATGCACAGACACATGCAATGGAAGAAAAAAATCATTTATTAACCGATCTCAGCTGTGTTGGAAAGTGAAATTTGTTAATAAACAAAACAGATTATGTCTTCATTAGACAGGTCGCAAAAAACAAATAATGTACATGTAGCACTCAGGGAGGATGGGTGGGAACTGAGCAATAGCGCGTGGCCTGGCTGAACGCGACTGAACAGAGCCTTCGCATTCAGGCCCTTCTATAGCGTGAAATTCAGGTGCGGCCGGCGAGAACTTGCTTCTCGCCTCTCTCGCTGCGCTCGGCCAGCAAGAAGCGTCATGTCTTTTGGAGGAGGATAGTCTTAGAGCGTTGCTTCGAGGGAGAGATCTGCCTGTCCTGACTGTGTCTGAGTTGAACTGGTGGTTGCCTTGCAGAGGTGCCTCATGTCATGATCGAAAGTTGGAGCTGGTCAAGCGGTGAGGTTTGCTTCCCCTTTTTCCTGCAATGCCTTATATGACCATAACTAACGTTTGGCTTTGGTCCGATTGCTTCTTACGGTGTTAGACTACACTGCTGCCGGTCTACATCATGAGCTGATCGATCGCGACAAAATGCAAATGTGGAAAAGAGTCTGCAAAGGTCCGTTCTGGCAGAGATGCGAGTGTGGCGAACTTGGCAAAAATTCAAGCCAGTCAATCAGCATTCCACAGAAGCAGCCTACTCGGCGGAATGGACATCTTCCTTGAAAAAGATGAGTCCTGTGACGTCCTCATCAGTCTACCATTATTTTATGGAGAGAACCCTCGATGTTGTTGCTTATGGAAATAACCCCAGACACCGTTGCTCAGCAGAGTGCGTCTCAGTAGAATCTGTGCAGAGAGCCGGCGGCAAGATCAACGCTTCCTGTTCTGGAGGAGGTATCCAAATGCATTCTGCTGATGCGAACACTTTTGAAGTCACTGCCAACAAGTCGACCAACAACTCTACGTCTAAGATCTACCGCTGGTACGGCTAAAAAAAAACTATGACGGCAACAAAAGGGCAGGTGGTGATATGCCGTGCTATGTTCGGTTACCGCCCAATTATCACAACTGATAAGAAAGGTCTAGTATACGCATGCATCATCTACCTTTAAATGACACTGGAGATGGCAAAAAAGAAACTGAATCTTCTGAAGGGGAATCTTATGGTAATGACAGGTCATCCATGAGGGATGAAAATTGTGTGGTATCATCTGCAGCTATAACGGAAACACCTCCACTTGCGCAGTCAGTAGATGATTCTGACAAGCGCCATGGTGTCGTCGATGCAGGCAATCAAGCCACGAGTGAAGCACATCAGATGCCCTTGGTGCAGGAAACGCTTGATGCTAGGTTCCATGGGAATATTGCAACCAAATGGGGTAAGCAACACAAAGAGGCTACATTGAAACGATATGAGGAGGGAAATGAAAAGAGTGAGCCTGGATTTTCCATTGCACCATTGGGGCTGGTCGTGTCTGTTTCAGCTACAGGGCTAGTAGCCAGTCCTGACAGCATTGCTGCTTCCACGCATGCAGGCATCGGCGTTGTTGAGGAGATGTGTCTGTTCTTGTGCCACAGCATCAAGCTAGAGGCACAGGTGAGGGCAAGCAAGTCCTTTTCCTTGACGATGGATGGTGGTGCACTGACTCTTTTTAAGTCCAATTCTTGTTATTATCAAGTCCACTGTAAATGTCTGTCCCTGGACGTGAATGATGTGATTTTGTTGCGTGGACACAGGCAGAACTTTTAATCTGACAAATTCAGGTCTCTCTTGGAAATTCAATCAAAGACAAAATAATTTTGATCTCTTGCCTTCTTCCTCCTCTGTTTGCTGAAATATCTGCCCGATTAGATATACATGAAATATATAACGCTGGATGCCTTTGATTCACCCAGCTTACCCCTCTCCTTTTGTTCTTCTCTTCTTTTCTCTCTGGGATGCAGCTAAGCCTGTTCTGAAAGCGTGATCTGCCTACAGAGGAGTTCATGATAATAGTAACAGTTCACTCTTCTCAGAGCCTTTTTCTTACGTTTTTTCTTTCGATTCTCCTTTTCTTCCTTTTCTCCGTCTTTGACCCTTTCCGCTTTCTTCCTGCAAATGCAGATTTTCGTCCATCTTCTTCTTTCAGATGAAACAGCAGTCCGCACCACATTGCAACAGAAGAGTAGTTTGAGGTGTTTATTTTTTGCCTTTCAAGTGCTGTTTTGCAAAAGAGAAGTTCCTTGTAGACCATTTTGAGAGAGAGGGTGCAAAGAGCAGTAATTAGCTGACACCATATGTTCCTGCAGACAAATTTGCTTACAATGAAGAGTTGGGTAAAACAGCCATAAAAGTCACAATGAAATATCGCTCAAAATTGTTACATGACTAGAGCAGACTGGATAGTTGTCAGAAAGCATAAATAACACTGTTGAAGACTATAGTCTCATAGTATATCACCACATTTCATGTCATTAGCCAGAGTTAGTGAGAATTAAAAAAGGCATAATTATTTTGTTGCTATAAATTATCTAGCTCAGCACTTGCTTTTGCATTGGATTTGAGAAAGTTAACAATACAAGGCCACAAACATCAGAATGGAGTGATTTCCTGTATGAAACCGGATCTGCTTGTCATTGATTATACTTCTGCATTCAAGACTTATTGCTGACTTTGCCAGCATTTCCTCAGCATGAGCATGACCCTAACTCTCCCTTACATCTGCAAGATGACATCATTCTTTCGTATCCGCCATTCAACTGTCGCTGCTACCAGGTGTTCTTCTAGAGTTTTCACATTGTTAATGTTCTCTTAAGACAGCACGGAAAAACATTACAGAGCATAGAATTTTACCCTGAATAAATACATAGTGAAGACACTATGGTGAGAGCACAATGAAAAAACACCTAAGGAACGGTGTTAACACAAATCACCTGACATCAACATCTCCCCTTTCTAACAAAGTCGGGGCCCATCTACCTGTACACAACATAGCCACAAATTCTGCACATTCACTAACTGTTTGTAAATAGTCTCAGTATCTCAAAGGCAGCCTAACCACGCAGCCACTAGCTCCTTGTCTGCGTGTTTGGATGGTTCTTTAGCTGTATTGTCAATTGCATTGTTGGTGTCGCTGTCATTATCCTCTGCATCTTTTTCAGTGTTATCCCTCTCTTAATCTTCACTTTCCTCATCTTCTAGGCTTGCAGCTTGCCACCTTCGTAGGTCTTCTTGGGCAGAATCCATTGCATCTCATTGTCGTTGCATGTCCCAGGAATTCTGTCAGAAGTAACTTCCACCTGATCTGCGCACAAAGTATGATTGAGGCTCTTTCTGTCAACAGGTCTTCATGAAAATCCATTTGCCATCGAACAGTACATGCAGTTTTACCTATTCCAAGTGAGGGAGCTCCCTACTTCCTTGGTTGTACGCTTGCTCTTGTAGGTGTTGAGCTTTTGACACCTTGGCTGTGACATGGGATACTGGAACCTGCTTGAACTTGGAGTGTTTAACAGGAACTTGTGTTCACCTCTCCCAACTCGTTAACCTTTGTGCTGAGCAATTACCAAATCCTCGTGTTGCAATGTTCCTGTACTCCATAACCAATAGCCACATGTCAGAGTTCACATGGATTGCTTTTCGTATGAGAGACTTCGCAGTTTTCAGTATACCGTTTTCCGCTTCACCATTTGATTTGGGATGGTGAGGATTAGAGGTGTTGTGCTCATATCCCCATTTAGGAGCTAGTGTCTTGAACTGTCCTGATTCAAATTGTGGACTGTTGTCAGTAATCAGCTGATGAGGAATGCCATAACAGGCAAAATGCTTCTTTACTACTCCTTAGATTGTCCACTTCCCAGAAGTTGGTCGATTACCTCATAACTGATGAGAAACTCTTTTCTGTTGATGTTGATCAAAATGTCGACATCTCGCACAATTGAACATAGTCTCTCACTTCTGCATTCATTTGTGGTCAAAAACTGCTTCTCTGGCTCTTCGTAGCGTGGCTTCTAAACCCATGTGAGCCTTGTGGAGCTGTAAGAGGACATCCCTTCGCATGCTGCATGGAATAAGGCATCTCTCTCTCTTTTAAAACAGAAGCCATCATCGCTGACGAGCTCATCTCCATAGTTGTAATATGGTGCTAATTATGGTGCAAGGTGGGCCTTTAAGTCAGGTCGACCTTCCTTGATGACACATTAGAGCTCTTCCAGCATAATGGCTGTGTTTGTCTCACCGCGAAGTGATTTCTAGTTTCATTGTTGAGTCTCAAAACTGCGGCTCTGTGATAGAACAGGTGGTCTCAATCTGTTCTTGGAATGTTAATTATTGGGCTGCACGTCTTCATGTGCTCTAAATAAAGTGTCAGCAATCCCAGCTCACATCCAAGCTTGTACTCAAGGTTGATTGGGTATTAGTACAGGTTGAGCAACATTGACTGTAAATTAAATGTCTCAGTGCATGAGTAATTGGTTTCTTCAGGATCGCCTGCAGCGGCTTGTGATCACTTTCATTGTGTATCAATTGCCCATACGTCTGTTGGTCAAAGCGTTCCATTCCGAACACCACCACAAGTAGTTCCTTCTCTATTTCTGTGTAGTTGGTTTTGGCTGGTGACAGATCATGAGTTGCATAGGTAATTGGCTGTTTGTTTTGCAGCAGTACTGCTCAAGAGCTGACTGAGAGGCATCATACTGAAGTGTTGTGGGCAGCTTGTAGTCAAAGAATGTTAAAATTGGGGCAGTTGTCAATGCGTCGTTAATCTTCCTAAATGCCGCCTCTTGATCAAAGTTCGACTGTCATTCTACATCATTGCAGGATAGCTCCTTAGTGGTTCACATATTTTGGATAGCCCTGAGAGAAACTTTCCAAGATAGTTAACCATGCAGAAACCGCCTTATTCCTGTCATGTTTGTCAGGGCGGCATTTTCAAAATTGCATCAACTCTCTTTTGGTCTGGCTTATGGCTGGGGTTCAAAAGCACGTACCCAGCAAAGTTAACCCCCTGTTGCTAGTGAACAAACTTGCTCAGCTTAAACTTCAGACCCTTGCTGCGTGCCATTTCCAAAAGTTGAGTCAAGTTTCTGTTATGATCCAGATTAGCTTCCTCTGCGGAATCACCCTCGCCCCAAATGAACAGATCATCATCAATTCTAGCCGCTCCACGTAGGCTCTGGATGCATTCATCTGGCTTCATTTGACAATTTTAAGGGGCTGCCGCCATCCCGAACGGGAGGCGAAGCCGCCCGAATCTCCCGAATGGTGCACCGGATGTGGTGAGCCGACTCGCTTGTTCATCTAGGCACACGTGCCAGAATCCGTTTTTTATATCACAAACAGAAAACGTCATGGCTTTGCGTAGACGAGGTTGCACGTCCTGCATAGTAGGTAGTGGGTACAGGTTCCTCTTCGGTGCCTTGTTAAGTGGCCTGGTGTCTATGCAAGTGTGCAGTGAACCATCTTTTTTCTCAGCCAGGACATGTCCGCTCACCCAGTCAGTTGGCTCGTCTAGTCTTGTGATCCCGCCTGACTATTCCAGCCTGGCAAGCTCAGCTTCTAGGCGATCCTTAACTGACAGTGCAATGCTCTTGAGAGGCATTTGTACCGGCTGAATTGTTGTGTCCATCACCAAATGTACTCTGCCTTGAATAGACACGTGATCTCCAGCATCCTGATACTTCCGCAAGACATATGCATTATCTTTCGATCCGAAATAAGTTTCTGTCTGCTTGGCCTGGACACAGTTAAGCATAATGTTTTCCCAGTGTACGGAAATGATGCCCAGACGCTGACAGGCCGTCAGCCCCAGGAGCGATACCGGTGCTCGGTCAACAACTATAAACTCTAAGCAGACGCTGGCTTTTGTGACAGGATTCGTGAACCTAAGCTGACACGTTTCCGCAAGGTCATGAGTCGAAGAGTCATACATGAACAAAACACGCGTTGTTGGTAGGACTTTGGGCTTCTCCAAAAGTAACGACAAATCTTCCACTGGAATAACATTGCATGATGCCCTGGTGTCCGCTTAGAAGCAATCTTTGAGTCTATTGATAAGCATCACCGTGTATACAGCTTCCCCAGCCGTAGTAACTTGAAGTTCGGAAAGAGATCTACAAAGACACACAGTGAGCGGACGTTTATTTAGAGAACGTTTCGGCGTTCAACGCCTTCTTCAACTCTACTATCCAAGTCTGGTGTACGGTTGAAACTGTTGGCACAGTGTAAGAATGAGTGGTTTATTTATCCTGGTGCATGTTGTTAGACTGAGGTGTGAGCCCAGTAAGATCATGAGCGGGTGTGAAGTGAGAGTGAGCAGGTGAGAGTTTGTGTGTGGGTGTAGAAAGACTGTGTCAATTGTGATAGCGATGTGTAGTGTGAGTGTGTCCGTGTGCGGTGGGCTCTGGGTGGTTTCGCGGGATGCCATGGGAGGAAGCCTGTGCCAAGGTCCTCTTGGCGGCGATTTAGCGTGGGCTTTCTCATTTTGATGGCTATGGCCTCTGCGATGTGCAGCCATAGTACGTCCCAATGGCGTTCCAGAATGTTGAACCGAATTCTAGGATTAGCCTGGGGATGCTCTTCGGCGTAGTGGTCACCGAACGCTGACTGGTGCGTGCGCTGTTTTGCCAATGATATGTGCTCCCTTGCTTGGTCATGTAGACGGCGAGTCGTCATCCAGATGTACGTTTCCTCGCAGATTGTGCACGTTGCAGAGTACACAATAGAATTTTGGTTGCATATTCCTGGTGCCGGGCAAGATTTGCTGTGGCAATCTTCTGATCTGACGGTTTTTGTTTTTGTCAGATCGCGTATAGTGCGACCGCGGTAATTCACCAATCGGGCAGCGACGCGGTGCATGCTTTTCCAGGGGATGGCAAACGTTGTAATGGAACTGGTCTGTGATGAAGGGTAGTTTGAGTACGAATACTGGCTTCTCCTCTTGGTGGACGTGTTTTCTGGGGTGGCTCCATTGCGTTGAATACCGTAGCCATACCTGGCGTAGCCGTTGTTGCGTAGCTTCCCGTTCGCCATGTCCATAAATTCATCTAGATGGTCGGGTGTGGAGGAAGTTTTGGCTCGCTGGAGTTCATTTTTAACCAGCGCTCTCTTTGTTGATGTTGGGTGATGCGAGTGGTAATGTGAGGTAATGCCTTTATTCGCCACTTTCGCATAGAGCTTTGGTTCGATGAGGCCGTTCCCGCTGATCCTGACTTTTATGTCTTAGATTGGTAAGAAGCCAGCGTCATCCGGTGTTTCCATCTCAAACTGGATGGTCGGGTGTTTGGAGTTGAGGCACGCCAGCTTGCTTTCGGCTGCCCGGACGTTGTTAACCACGGTGCCAACGTCTTCCACGTATCGAACGTATAAGATAGGCTTAGGGTGCAGTTCTTGATAAATGTGCATCCGTTGGAATTTGTCAAGGCAGAGAATAGCCAGGGTGCCTCTTAATCTGTTACCCATGGCGAGTCCGTAGGTTTGTTTGAAAATAACGACATCTTCGTACGCAAATATATTGATATCCAGGAGTAGGTGAAGGAGTTCCCATAAGTCCTGCGTCAGCATTCCATAAGTGTGTAGTTGGTACTTCAATGTGTAATCTAACGCTGGGTGATCGCCTCTTCAGTGTAGACATTTGTGTATAGTGAAACAACGTCGAACGATACCGGGAGCTTACCAGTGAGATGTTCTTGGTCAATCGACTCGAGACGTGTGATCAACTCTGCCCTATTGTTCAGGTGGGCTGAAACGTGTTTGAGAAGGGGTTTTAGAATCCATTGCAGAAGCTTGGTTGACCTGAACTGAAGTCCTACCCCTATGTTCGGGCGTCAGTGTCATCAGTTTACCACCTGAATCGTCTGTTTCCTCCGTACGAACGAGGTGCAGCTGCTTTCCTCTGCGCACCGCAGCGAAGTGATTGGCCTTGCCACAATTTCGACATTCTTGTCCGTAAGCTAGGCACTTCCCGCAAAAGTGAGTTTTCCCGCAAAAGTGGCAAGTTCGGCAGTTACTCGACAATGTAAACTTTATTTTCATTATAAAAGTGAAAAGGACTTTTGGCAGTTCACTCGCACTTTCAATGGAATCTAATCAAACTGATGATGGCGTAGACGCCGAAACGTTTTTGTTCTGGGAATAAACAACGATCCGTTCACTTTGAGTCATTTAATCTCTATTCGTTTTTATTTTCATTACCGCTGGTTCGCCTTCGACGGTTTCCGAAACCGGGTTTCTTATCATTTGTAGACATTCAGACGTTGCCTTCGCATCGCGGTAGGCCTCTTCGTACTTTTGCAAGGTGACGTTTGCCTTCTAAAGCAGCATTCGCTTTGTGGAGGTCTGGTACAGTTTGCAAACAATTCTATCGCGTATAAGATCGTTGCAGAGCTTTCCGAAACGGCAGGTTGACCTTAAAGGTGCCAAGGCACCGGCGTACTTCACGAATGGTTCGTCTCCGCGCTGGTAACGTTTGAAATGTTCAGGACGCTTGTAGGTGACATTTGTTTCACCAACAAAGTGCTTTTCTAGTAAGGCCTGAGTAATTTTGAGGTCTTCCTTATCTGACGACTGGTTGGATGGCAATGCACTTACAATGTCCAACATGTCTTCGTCGAGACACATTGGTCTTTCGCATCCCGACTTGAAAGTTTGCCAGCTGAACGTAAGCATCTCATCGTTGTCGCCAGAGCTTCCACTAACGAGCTTTAGCACGACATGTACAGTTGGCCTCAATTGGCTTTTGTAGAGCACGAACAGGCCATTCTAACGCTATTGGCTGGTTCTGCTGTGCAGACGATCTGGCCTTAGGCATCTTGTCTCTTACTATGAGATAAATGTGGCAGTCTTCCACTTCGGACACGATGTTAATGTTCTCAAAAGGCAGCACGGAAAAACATTACAGAGCTCAGGATGTTCCCCTGAATAAATACACCAGAAACGACACTAGGGCGAGAACACAGTGACAAAACACCCAAGAAACGGTGTTAACACGAATTACCTGACATCAACATACATCCAGAAGCTCATCTTCTTCTTAAGAGCTGAAGTCTTCGATGCGGTGCGACTTCATTGTAGACTCAAGCTCTACTTCTTCGTCCGTCATGCTATACTTTTGTCTATTCAATTACAGAATATATGAAAGGAGATGTTGTTGAAACAAGGGCATCAGTTTTTGAGTTTTCATCAAACCCTTTAAAGTTGCCGCTACTTGCACATTAACTGATCGCGGGTGAATCGAATGATCTATCTACTGATGGTAGAAAATTCTACACCTTGAGCTTAATTTGCTCAATGGTAGGAAATGTTAAAACACGTTTCTGTTTTTGAAGGAGCGTTTCTCACCAATTAGCGCATTGAAAAAATTGTTCATTCTGTTCTTTTAGTTCCACCGAGTGTAAATCTGCCGTCATTGAAAGTCGTCAATGAAACAAGCAGCCTGATATTAACTTGTAATTCAATGGCTATACCAGCTGCCAGTATTCAATGGTATAAAGGTCAAGACAACTTCAAATTGATGAGCGGCAGAAGAGTGACAATAACCTCAACTAAACCACAACAATTAACCAGTACTGGGCTATTCAACTTGTTATCAGTTTTGGAAATCTTAAATGTAACTCTCGACGACACAAATCGCTATACGTGCAGGGCCACTTCATCAAAGGATGTCAACCCTAAAAGTACACAGAAGACAACAAATGTCGTTGTGAGAGGTATTTTGTAATGTTTTGCATAGATTATACATTCATATTTTGATTATGGTTAATGTCACAACCAGGTGAGGAACTGTCGTGTTTTATTTGGAAGGGATATCAGTGTAAATCTACTAAAGGACCCGTGGTTACATATTGTGTTCATGAAGAAATAAGTTTATTTTCCTGTTATCCTTGTATCCAGGGTACAGATAATGGATGCGGCGGCATGACAGTATAAAATATCAAAACCGGAATAAATTTATGACTGTGGGTTGCAAATCACAGGCAAATGAAACAACTTTCAAATTGACACAGACCCACCCCATCATCAAATGAAAGTGTGATGATAAATGTACTTCCATGCGATATAGACGGCATCGTAAATTATCTAGGTTCAAGGTCATTTCAGCTCTCAAGGGGCAAAACGTGCGGAAATTGAATGTGGAGGCGGCGAGATGTGAATCCACATAGCGAGCATGATGAGTGTCCTCTGCCAATTTCTCTCCGTCCCTGTCTTTACTCAACTGTGATGGTAATTCCTTACGGCAATAGTTCAGTACAGTGATTTTGTCCTGTTGGGTACCATCCGCTCTTTGTCAAGGTTAAGTCGGGATATCAAACAAGTCGCGTAACTGGCGTTCAAGCCACGACAAAAGCTTGGTGTTCGCAGCAGTAAGTCCGATATTGGCGTTTTTTCTCATGTGATTGTAATGGGTGCCCATGACCGCTGTTGTGCTGCAGATTGCAAGATGTCGACAGGAAGGGGAAAAAGCTTTCTTGTTATCACTTTCCATGCAACGAATCTGGGCGCCGACTGCGTAAATCGTGCCGATCTGTCTATGGCCGGCGTTACAATAAACACAGTCTATTGTAGTTTTGCATTTTCACAACGGTGCTTGTTCAGTGGAACAAATGCACCCTGTCACTTTCTCGCAAGCAACATAGCCACTTTGTCGAAAGCTACCCTTATCCAGATCAGCGCTGGGAAGCTCTCCTCCTGCCAAACGATCATGTACAGTGGCGGCGGTGCCCTTACGATTTATACAGCCATAGCCATTGTCCATCTTGGCGCAAGAGGCTATTGCCTTGGAGTGACACAGGCTTCAGGTGAGGACTAGTGATCTGCCAAATGCCAGTTGAACAAAATAAGGATATTCCCCTCCCAACTTTACAAGGGCAATGGGTACACGTTTCATTTTCACATTGAACTTCCACCACATGCTGTCTTTGAACAGCTTATTCTGTTTCTGCAGCCCAAACGTCCAGCTTTTACTTGCGTCATGGGGAGAAATATGACGTAAAAGATTGGGTGGAGGCTCCACTACTGAATCTGGGGTGGCCAGGGGTATTGCCTTACAGTAAAGAATTTTTCTCACCCTTGTGTGGTTATGGCTAACTTTAAGGGAGAAGCACTTAATGGAGATGTTGCAGCTTTCATCACAATGGCAGGAGTCAGCCATCTTGCGCATCTCGGTGTCATTTTTAGCATCCGAGTTTGAGCCTCTGTGGAAGTGGCCATCATG
>JAOWAW010100585.1:3970-15514 GCA_028565695.1 Nicola tetela
TATTCCGTATGGTTTTAGGCATGTTGTACTTGAAAGTATGGCTACAGAGAGCCGAGAAGCAGACGAGCGGTGCAGGGTTGATGTTTGTGTAGCGGAACATTCGCTTTGGAGCGGACGTTTTGGCTGTAGATGTAACATGGAGAAAAAAAAGAAATTTACCTTCACTTTAGAGGTGTGGTGATTGGGTTTACCCGGGATGCTTTTAGGCTATTTTTCCATAGTCTTGCTCAGAGCATCATTGTGTGTATATGGGAGCAGGTATGCAGTGCACATTGATGCAATGTGCTTGTAGCCGCATTGGGGTGCATGTAGTTCAGGCCACTAGCAGTTATAAGCATTAGATTCAAACCATGCAGAAGAGACTAAAAATTTAATTAAACACGACCTAAGATCTAGAGAATTGCCAATTGACATGGAGTCCTACAACCCAGATCACAGCCAAAGTATCTTGTTTTATTACTTACCAATATAGCAGGTGAGGACTAGAGCAGAATGATAAAGTTATTAATTATTATATTGGTGAAGTCAAGACAGCAAGGATGCTAATTAAGTAAAAACTCACCGTGAGTAAGCAATCCACACTCTAATGGCTGTTCAATGGAGAAACTGATTTATCAGCTGATAAATTTCAATTTGCAAGTTACACAGCAACTGACGCATTACAATGTCTTGAAATTAGGCTACCGCGGCGAATTTCTCCGGCTACTTGAATACACGGACAACCTCGGCGATATTCCTACTTGAACATAGTGCCTGTAAAGGCTGTGTATTCAAGCAGTGAAAATCGCCGAGGTAGGCTGCACATGTATATTCGAGAATTACCCAATGGATGTTTGAGTATATCTAGTGTCTTCTTTAGGAATAGTTGGATTTTATTTATGCGGGTCAGAGGTGAGCTGGCACTATCTCATCAACCAGGTCACGGAGCAGAGGCTCAAAGACCTACTGCATATACTATAGGTGGGACATGTAGTAGGTTTCTGAGCTTTCTTTTGGATCACTTGCTGTTCAGGTCGAGCGGTGCCGTGGAAGTCCTCCCGCACCAGCCCCTAACGGTGACTCGTATTAGGCGCAAGAATTTGTATGGACAATCATGAACTTTCCCACCAAAGGAGACGGACTAACGCTGCGGCAATGGCACGTTTGGCAGTAGGAGAATGACCTGCTTCATAACCGCTTAGAGTGTTCAGGGTGATTTCTTTTTTTATATGAGATGGAGGAAACCGGAGAACCCGGAGAGCCTCGGATAAAGGCAAGGAAGAAACCGCAAACTTTTACAAGTAATCCCTACTATGGTCTACCACAAAGCAGTTTCAACACATGCGGACAATTCACATAGCAAACAGCGGCACGGACAAACAATGAAAAATTAAAAAATATCTAGCGTAACTCAACTTATGGCATCACATGTAGAAAGCACAGCTTCGCGTGGAGCAGCAACGAAAAATACGTACTTACACGTTAACAAGATTATAATATCTGAGATAATAGAGAGTTACGCACATTTTGACGCGTCCTGTGTGCCTCAGCAGGTTCTCGGTGGCCCTTGGACTGCTCGTGCTGGCAGGCCACTTCAATCTTGTATGCGCATCCGACGTCGACGATCAACTCACCGGAACCACTTCCCCCAGAGTGTGCCTTCCCGTAGAAGAAAGTCTTGCACTAGGAGTAGGTTTATTTGACCTCATTGTACCGCAGCCAAATCCGAACCTTCTTCCGTCCTTGCTGACAAGTATACTCCCTCTTTGTTTTCGGAAGAGCCCCCCCCCCATGGCCAGTCCGAGATCAAGACATTAGCTTCCGCGTTTGCGCAGCGATTCCTGGGGCATGGACACGATTTAATGTTTTACATTTCTTGGCAGTAGGGCTGGGGTGGCAACGTCGGAGGCTGAGCGGTACAAACTGAGGCTGCTATTCGTTGCATTGTTTGATTGTTAACCAGACCATCAACATCTAACGAAGGGTGGAAGCAGATCATGCAAAATGCTGCTGTCCGAGGCTGATTTTCGCTAATGTAAGGCACCATGTGCGAGCGCGCTTGTTTAGGCATCACACTCATCGTCCCCTCGCTCGTCGAAGATCGTGCAAAGATCGTGCTGATTTTGCATGTCTACACACCACTAGTTTAGAGAGGGATGAGCTTTCTAATCATTGCTCAAGCGAGCGCCAGTAACATGCTGATGCGACTTATCTGAGAGGAAACTAGATGTCCACATGCTGCCAGTCATCCGCGTGCGTGCTCAACCTCTTCTGACTGCACACTCAAGTTTCACAATACGGAAACGGACAAATAAGGATCTGGCCGCTCAAAGCGACAGCGCATGTACATCAGAAGAGCCTCTTTCATGCGAAGATCAAACTCTGCATCCAGCTGGAGGGCGTTAGTGACTGAAGGCATAAACCATACAGAGATTCGAGGCTCCCAATTTCTTCCATACAATGTACAAATAACATACATGTAAGCCTACTGGCAGATCGCCGGACACCAAGTTGGTGCCGGTGTCACGGAGTAGATTGTCCCCCGTGGTAGATTATCCCCCCCCCCCCCCCCGGATATTCTGCTCCGGAGTAGTTTCCTCCCTTGAGTAGTTTATCTCCCAACAGATAGTCCACTCAGGAGCATAATGTACTCCGGAGTCGAGCTGAGAACTTGAGAACAGATAATGAGTGCAGGCCCAAAAGAGTTTACAAACACTCGCTTCCGAAGTTCAAGTCCAGGCAGCGACCGGTTGGTTTGTCGCTGAAGGTGGTGCGTCAATGATTACACTACTATACAAACGCAAAATGTCTCTGCCTGAAAGCCGAAGCGACCGAGTGACGGGCTTATCATAAGAAACTACTCGAAACAGGGAGGATACCCGACGCGGCTCCATGTTCTGACGCCTTTCAATGTTTGGCAGAAAGACTCCACTCCTCGAATCATCCTCCATCAGTGGCGATTTTACGCCTTTGTTGCAGACGCACATACATCACAATGCTGCACGATTAGTAGAGGCATACTGACAAAAATCGTGCTTCAAACGGCGTGCTCAGTCCACTATAATGCCGATAATTATCCATGACAAACCGATTTTGTCTAGAGTTCTTCAGGAAGAACTACAATTGATATCAGCCTCGCAGTTTACCGGTTTACCTGTGGGGATGATCTACCACAGGGAATAATCTGCTCCGGAGTAAACTATTCCCCACGGATATTCTGCTCCGAAGTAGAATATCCGGGGGGATAAACTACTCCGGAGCAGATTATCCGGGGGGATAGAATTAGGGGGAATAATCTGCTCCGTGACACCTGTACTGTAACGCCAACATCAGAAATGCGGAGCGCTGTCCGCCCGCGTAGCGCCTTGGAGAATTCTTTCTTTAATTTTACAGGCCAGGCGATCTAGCGCTATACTTTCTTTAATTTAAGAGTGGTTTTACCCCTCAGGTGATTTCAGTAACCAGATGGAAATGGATGCAATGTTGTATACCGGTATTGGTTGAAAGATCTGGGTTACGACAAGTGAAAGCTGAAAACTGCATTGTGATACACGTCGACTGTGACCGAGATATGGGCTAAAAGAATATGGCGGACGATAACTCGTTACTGTATATTTGATGTGCAAGATATCAGCTTAGTGGTTTTTGACTGTAGCTTCCGTTTAGGGGATTAATTAACCATACGGTACTACAGTTTTCCAAATTTCCGAGTCAAACTTGTAGAATCAAGTACTATAATATACATACATATGTATATGTAGTACATGTACAGTATAAGAATTTCATCATTGGCTATTCCTTCTGCACACTTGCATCTACTACACCTTGGGGAAACTGCTTTCACTCTTCTTTGCCATAAACATTTTAATAGATTCTCTCTCTGGCACTTATTCTACTGCTTGTCGAGTAAAGCATGATCCTGATTACTGTGTGGATAGTACAAGATATGACAGGAGGCTCATTTGGATTCTAATCTATCTCATGGTCTCCAAGAGCTCAGACTGAATTCATAGCTGCTTGTAAACTAAGAACACACCAGTCCTTCCCAAAATCGGACAAAACAATACAAAGCAGGCTGCAGAACTGGAGAACATCAAAAAACACATTCACATTCAGGTAAAGAAAAAAGGCTAGAGTAAGGTGAGAAGCAGGCTGACTGAGAGAGACCCTTGAAAAACTCCAGTAGAAGAACTAAACGAGTGCCAGATACAGCAAACTAAAGAAGACAGGGAAAATGTAGATGAGAGAAGCAGGCTGACCGATAAGAATCCCAGAAAAAAAACTCCCATAGAAGAAAAGAAAGGGGTACTGAAAACAAAAAAGGAAGAGGACAGAAATGTAAACACACTGGAAGGATTAATTTGTTAACTGCTAGGAGTTTTACCGGCCAGGCCTTTAAGCAGATGTAGTGTCTGGAACAAAAACAACACAAAGGACATATAATGGTAAGGGCTGTGGCAGCATTAAATTGTTTCTGTAGAGTGATTGTGTAGAAAGTTAAGTAAAATATTCTCTAAACAAGTTAATGATGTCATAAGGCAATACAATATACTGTATACCCAAAATATCAGTAGTGATGATACTATGAAATGCGGTGTCGTGATAACCTTACACTAATCCTCTCTATTACTAAGGCCTTGCTCAGAGATGGATGCCCCACGGTGAGAAAGAAAATCATAGACTTGTGTCTGCACATGGCATTGTGTCATACAGAACAGAATAGGAGATGACAGATTATAGAGGCAATACATGCGTACCAATCCTGAGGCAGGTGCCGTTTCTGGTGATCCAAGACGTTTGCTGAAAACATAACAACCCAAACCATCATTGCAAGTAAGACACTAGTCAGTGGTAGAAACCAGGGCTAACTAAGTAAAAAAAAAAGCTTTCAATGCTCGACAAGTGTAGCTTACGTTGGGCAATCCTCTTGGGTGGTGCAGCCCTCGCGTGCAGGGCACCACCCACAGTTTGAGTCCAAAAAGTCACCAACTTTGCCAAGGCAAATTCTGTGTGAGAAAAATGAGAAGGAACATGGAAATCAGCTGTAGAGGTTACTCCTTGATGCTACAGAAGACAAGGCAAAGGATAACCATCAATCACTCCAGAGGCCAGCACAAACTACGAGCTAGATGCAGCTAAACACAGTTTCCTATTGCACTGCAAGGCACCCCTCTTCTCATGATTGTGAATATGTACAAGAACATGAGTATGTTGAAATGACACTTGTTGTACCTATGTCCTGCACAGTGGATATTGGATAACACCGAGTACTAGTGGAATTTCCAATGCTTCATTGATGTTTTTTGAACTTGTGGATTGGCCAAGTGGTTAAGGTTATGATGTTTGTTTGGTTAGGCTTTTTGTAGTGCAGGTTCGAGTCCGTAGTGCGTACATGGAGGTGACAGCTTTCGTCTTCTTTGTAATTTGAGGATGATGTTGAACATCAGACAAGCAAAATCACCACAATGGCGCAATGGAGAGGCAGAACATCATTACCACTGACATACCTACAACTCTTTGAGCGTGCACGGCATGGGTGAGCATCATACTTGACCACCCGGTAATTTGTTGTCATTACAACTGCTTTCTGAAGGAAACAAGTGCCACAAATGGATAATCGACAACCAGTTCTTATCGTGTGTGTGCATACATAAGATGTATGTGCACTTGCTTGTCTGTGTGTCCACGCGTGCACTATGCATGGAATGTGTACTGTATGCATGCTGTGCACTGGTATGTTCTTGTAGGTAAACTACAGACAGCATCACTGTCATGATTTGTTCTTTGAGAGCAGAAGTGCCTCGATTAAAAGTAGAAAGATACAGGCATTACTTTATGCTCTGAAAATGAGGTGACACCAGCAGGCCTTACCATGGATGGAACCGCAACCATGCTTAGTACAGTATCAAGTGGCTTATTTGGCTGCAATGGCAAAAGAGATCAAAGGAAAAATCAGCCTTATTTTTGAATGAAGGCATTTTCTGCATAAAACTTTTGGTATCCTTTTTCTTTATTTTTCACTTTGGATGATTTGGACTCTAGGGATAGACTTGCTGCAAATTGCCTGAATTCGCTAAATTTTCCTGTCGTGAATCCATTTCATATGCATGCCAGTCAGGGCAATGCTTATCTGTACGCTCTGACACTGCCACCACTCCCTTGTGTTAATCGAAATGTTTAACCAAATCAAGGTTTAACTTCATTTGTGATGTCATTTCAAATTTACAGTGCAGTAGTAAAAAATTTCAAGCACATGAGAGCTCTTAAAGAATTACTCACCAGAGTAATGGGCACAATATTAAGGAGCTGGAGTTGTGAATTTTCGTTTAGTTTTGTTGTCAGGTCCAGACCAAAGAGTGCTTGTCTGTTAAAAACGCAAAAGAGAACATGTATGGCAGAGAGAAAATGCGGAAGAAGAGAGAGGGAAAAGAGAGGAGTTGGCTAATTTGATGAGCCTCAGAGCAAATTACTCCATTTTCAGGTCCTTCAGAGTACGTTGCAGGTTTATACAAAAATGCATGAACAAACTCACAAAAAGCAGCACAATCAACAACTCACTGTAAGATGAATTTCTGTAAGATAATCCACCCTGAATTGCCAGCAGAAGAAAATAACTGCCAATCACATCAACATTTTTAAAACAAGTTTTCCACTTGAAAAAATACATGTACAATGGAAAAGAATAGTGAACGGTCATCTTTAAACTTAATATGAAAAAGAATACATGAGCACTGTGAGTTTACAAACATGCAAAGCTAAAACAAATCTTCTTAGAGCAACTCAGTTCTTGAAGAAACATAGTCACTTGAAAGCATGAGGGGACCTAAAGGGACACAGGTAAAGGGAGAGGACACACAGCTTTATGTTACAGTCTTTATGCACAATATGCAGTTTATGTCTAAATACTCTAAAAAGGCTTCAGTGATAGCTGTGACTGTGTATGTAGGTGATTGAGTGTTTTACTGCACATAGGGTCTAAAACTGTACGTAGTATATAGTTTTTATAGGCTGATGTATTAAAGAGTCCAAACAGAGAGAGAAAGGAACAAAAAGAATGTTAGACTGGTCTTACTCAATGCCATCATGTCTCCATAAAGGAGAGAGTGGGTCTTTTCTGCCAGTGAGTGAGCTCTGAACGAAAGAAAACATACTGAACGAGAAGAGCCGCCTTTTATCCATTGTGAGCCAACTGGGCCTTCCTGAGCCCATCATGCTGCACTGCAAAAGAGTGAGCACAATGATAAGTGACAGACGAAAAATTTCAATGATGAACCTAAGCAAGGCAATACCATGCTCATCTGTATGAGCAAAACTACAAGCAAAATGACCTACATCTATGCCGGGTCCACGTTTTCTTCCTAGGCAACCCGGTTTGGCGCTCTCTACATTGGCGGCCAGTGACAACAATGTCTTCATGTTGCTCAGATCATAGGCACAGACAGCTGTGCCCTTTGGCTCTCCTCTGTGGTAAAAATTTCAGGCACACGTAAATTAGTGGAGTAAATGAACAAGCAGCACTGCCTTCCTGAAGAATTTCAGTCTCACAGAACATGCACAAATCGACAGTAATCAAGTTTATGCTAAGGAAGCTGTTAATTTGAAAATCCGGGTTGAACTGACATTGCAGATATACTTATTGGTGAAACTGCCTCTACTTGCACATTACAACTTAAAGATCCCACATAAGAAATCGGTGTTTTCCAATAAATTTCTTTTCTTCAAGCTCATTAACGTACCACTGACAGCTATAACAATTCTTGGAAAAGGCAAATACTTCTCACACCATTGACAACAAGAACATTTACAGTCATACACTTTCATCCTGATACAGATGTATTGCCCAACATGGTTGTTGTAATGAGTTCTTGGGGCTTCGCATATGTGCGCTTGTTGCACTGTTAACGATCTTGTGCTGCATTCTATAACTACTACACATGAAGAGACACAAAGGGTAGTGGGCCTCTAAGGCCCCCATTTGCACAACAAGCCTTACTTGAAGTATTGAAGACTCCAAATATGAATTTCTTTCCTTTGACCGAAGCTACATGGGCCCCAGCTGTAAAAAATACCACACAACACATTAGGAACATTTTAGGGTAATTCCATGTTCAAACTTTCAAGAATTCTCACAACACTTCAAAAGATACTAAACAGAGCTTAAATCTCAACAGCAAAGTATGTTATAGGAACAGCCAATGTGCAGTGAACTTTCTAAACACTTGATCAACACAAGGTTACCTATCAGCAAACCTACAGCCACCTGCAAAGATATCCAAATACACCCAGTTTACCACCATAAGTCACTGCTGTCAATTACAAGCCTCAAAGTAGGTTGTTGCCATAGATATAAGACCCTCTAGTCTAACTATTTTCAACTTACTTATATGTGAGTAGTCAAAGGAGGGCTGGTCTCGTGCTGGTGTGTGTGTTTTAAGCCAGTTTTCACAGACCGACATCGAAGTTGCAGCCGTAGGAGAGTTGAGAAGATGAATTTTGAAGTGCCAGGTATGTTCATGCCTGAATCAGCCTGCGAAGGAGAACAACCAACTATCTCCTTAAGGACATAATTACATATGAGACCTCTGACAAACAGTTGCCTTGGTTCTCTTCACTGGTCTTGCGCCAGCACCATAGAAGTAACCACAAACACAACACGTTTGATCAATGCAGCAGTAAAATGTCCAATATTGCACATTTATCAACCACAAACTTGAAGAATGTCAAGAATCCCTTGCCTTCTATTCTTCCTGACATGAAGAAAAATCTTACTCACGATTACCCCAAAGTTCACTAATGTAGCACCCTGATTCCTATAACAAGCCTTCTTCATGAAGCTTAGCAGACACACCTACGTTTTCACGGTGCCTTGCCTGTTGAAAGGATTTCTAACATCTCAAGCTTTGCCAGCTTACAGCATAACATTTCCAATCAATTACAGCGCCACAATTCATTACTGGTGCAGCTATCAGTTCATAAATGAAAACCAAACCACACAAAAGCTGCAATTACAATTCATATGCTTGGGCAACAATGACTTGCCTTGCAGAACGATAGGATATATGCCTGACCACCTTCAATGTTCTTCAAGAATACAATAAAAAATACAGAGCGGCTGAGCAACACGGTTAGGATTGGACTGGAAGAGAATGAAACACCTGTAATTCATTACCCTGGACTGGCCAGCCAGAGACAGTAAATAGGTTTCTGCCACCTATTTGGGCTTGTGAGTGTGTGTGTATCACTGATTGCATCTGTTACACATACCAAGAACCAACCATTTGGATAGTTTTTGCTTACACAAATGTGCAGCGCAGGTCTCTGGAGAATTGGACCTACCCTGATGGGCCATGCCCAAACACCTGTATCTGCGTTTTCCATTTGAGCATTAACATCTCTACTCACTGGGGCAACGTTTTTACTGGCCCTGGGTTTACAAAACTTGACAGTGGGCTGCAAAGTACCATACACATTTACCCCTTGTTGAGCAGGTTTGAGTGAGTTCACCTATAAGCGGATGGCCCAATAAATGAATGTGTGTGTTATACTGTGTTTTTGTGTGACATGTATTGAGTGCCAACCGTTTCTCTTCCGTCAACTCCGGTTCTCTTTTACTTCTAAATTTATTTATTCATCTTGAAAATAACATCGCCTTGTGACTAGGGGAACTGAGAGGATTTATTCATTTCTCCTTCCCCATCTTAAAGGCAAGAGCAATGAAGCAGCAGTAGTCTACCCAGTGCCTTACCACTTGGCCATAATCTCGTGCCACAACGTGTATAGCACCACCATAGTCAAAACGATGCACGTACTCAACATACTGTGAAATGGTGGCATTCATCCGGTCAACGTCATCACCATCCTGGTACAAGTCATGCAACGCAATCGCAGTGCTGCCAAGACAGTAGAGACTGTGCGTGTATGCCTAAGAGAATTGTGTGAACTTATTCAAGTGAGAATGCAAGGTGTGTTTATTATAGTACTTGTAGCCTATGACCAAATACGGCTGTGCAATGGTGCCATTCTGAAAAATTGCTGCAGAATACAGAGCAGGGCATGTGTCAGCGTACATGTAGTGGATATCACCATTAAGAAACATTGCATGCCATATGTGGACAAGCAAAGCGTTTCACTGCAAACTTCTCCATACCATATACGGCAGAATAAAATTCACCAAATGCAGCAGCCAGGGCACACTCTACTTCACTTGACAGAGACTTACAGGTAGCTGATGCGTTGTAGAGATGAAACATCATATTCTGTTTATTAATGTCGCCCGTATGATTCATTGTCATATTGAGAACAATCTTCCTGAGATTGGATGCCTGCAAGATGGATTATAAAAGCATCCCAGTCAAGCTGAAAGCACACTAAGTTTTGTTTAACCAGTACAAACAGTACAAACTGCAACACCTCTTCGTCTAGCTGCTGCCAATCTATTCTTCTTGCATTCCTACACTCTTTCCCTTCATCTTTCTCTATGCTTCCTTGTATTCTTTCGCTTACCCCCAGCCACAGCTTTAGAAATGTTTGATGAGGTAGGCCCCCTCTTGATTTCAAGGACAAAACACTATACTTGCAACAAATCCACCTCACGAAATTGACATTTCTCTTGATTGTAGTTTGTTGAACATGTAATCACTAGTCACTTGCCATTGAAATGGAAACCTCCATTCTCAATTGTGTTGTACCAGTTGGTACATCGTGCACGGAGAAAACCAGGACAAGTTTGCTGAAAATCAGAAAATACTTGAGCGAAGAGATAAACGAACTGTGTTTTATAAATAAGAGAATAAAAGAAAGAAAAGCAAGGAACAGAGAAAGATGAAGATAAAAAGTGTGGAGGTAGAGATTATAGCTGAATCTATGAGCTGATAAACCTAAACGATTAATCATTTACTTACTGATTGATTCCTGATTAATCTTTAAGAGGACTCAATTCAGTAATATGGTTCTCATGACCCACTATTTATTTTTAACTTCCTAATTGTCTTATTAACTTACAGATGCAATTTTTTTTCAATCACTTACTGGTTAGGTCGAGCGGTGCCATGGAAGTCCTCCCAGACCGGCCTCCACCATAGCGGCAACAAATTATAAATTCATTATAATTCATAGATTGTCTCATTCAAACTGAAGTCTGGGCAGTTCTGGCGACTAGAAGACCTTTCCATTGGCTACAGAGCGACATTCTTACTCTGCTGCTTGCAACACCCCCCCTCTCTCTCTTCCTCCTCCATGACCTGTTAAACTTTCACAGTTGAGTGCACTGATACGGAAGAAGTGCCAAAACAATGCGGCTACACACACACACACACGCACACACACGCAGTTTGAATCTTGCGTTTCCTTGTATGGTCCTGGGACTTGCTGCCATGTCTTAGAGCCCTTCTGTCTCGATTAGGTCCAGAAACAGATTGGGCCTAGTCTTGTATTAGTGTTGTAGGTTTTTCGCTCTCTCTCTCTCTCTCTCTCTCTCTCTCTCTCTCTTTCTCTCTCTCTCTCTCTCTCTCTCTCTCTATCTCTCTTTCTCTCTCTCTCTCTCTCTCTCTCTCTCTCTCTCTCTCT
>JAOWAW010100596.1:0-15511 GCA_028565695.1 Nicola tetela
CTTCTTCTTCTTCTTCTTCTTCTTCTTCTTCTTCTTCTTCTTCTTCTTCTTCTTCTTCTTCTTCTTCTTCTTCTCCTGAATTTGAATTTGAATCTGAACCCTAAGGACTAAGTGCAGGCTTCTATTTTGCATCATTGTAAACCACCTGCTGGTACAACTCTTTGTGGTACAAAGGATGTGTTAAATTATTAATGACTTGAGTGCAGACACGGCACATGTCCACCCTTTCTCTACGTGCAGGATGTTCTTGTGGAGAACAACTTGCTGAAGGTCGAGGTCAAGAGGTGAAGACAAATATTCCTGAAAACAATATTTTCAATTGATATTAGATGTTCATGGTGTCAGCCTAAGGTGTCCTTTTCAGCCAAGATAATCAACATTGTAGCAGCCATTTATCTTGATTTCAAAATTCTATCTAGGTCCATTTGAGCTAATCTGTACAAATACAATCATGTGCCATTTCAGGCATGAGATTTTCATTTTGTACAATTTATAAAGGCCCATCATCAGCAAAATTGCAAGGCATTCATGTTTGTGGCAAGCCATCTAATTGTGATAGGCCTATGATTCTTGATTGAATGGGAGAGACTCTAGAAGGACTTTGCAATTGCATTTAGCCACGCAGGTAGTATTTGAAAGAAGGGTGTTGCTTCTTGTTAGCAAAGCCGTGAACAATCCTCATGAGCTGCACAGGATTCAGTCCAGTCACATTGCATGCATTTATTTTAGTCAGTCAGATCTTGATGAAGACTGTTGCCTAATGCTGTATGGAACACAACAGTGAGGTTATTGGATTTTTGAAGTAGTTTATTAGACTTCTAAGGGTATCGTTTGTTTCCTTGGCAGACTGCGAGATACCTTGAATCACCGTGCTGGTCAATTGTTGACTTTGGAGTCAACTCGTCAAGAACTTGAGACGGTAAATCAACTTGTTGACTCTTGCAGATAGACAATCAGTGGTCACATATACTGCAGCCCATTCTTCATGGTCAACCATTTTCACTTACGTGTATGTGGTAATTCACAATTGGTGATAATTGTATTTTGGGTTGAGAAATGATTATCAGCACACAATACCAGCTAGGCTCATTGTTATTGCTGCTGTACATGTGTGTCAAATCATAGCACAAGGACTAAAACTTAGCTTCCAGTAAAACATCTGTCATGGTCAACAATTAGCCCATTTTAAACATACTCAGCTGCATCACAACGAATGCAGTTCACCATGTTCTTGCTTTGTGCAATTGCTGATGTCACTGTTTGATCAGGTGATTGCACAACGCCGCCATGACATACAACTACATGAAGACATGCTACGGGCCCAGCTGAAGACGGCAGAAACTGAACGTCAGACAATAAGGTAACCTCTAGCCCAACTCTTACTTGCTGTAGAATATTTGCATATAGCCGGGAAGTAATTTGTAACATAGAGCTTCATTACTGATGTTCTCACTCATCTACCGGTATTTGTGTTTTTCCTGTGATTGCGTGCCAGTTTGGAGCTGCAAGAGCGACTGTCGCGTGTCGAAAAGCTGAAAAAACGGTAAGTGGGATCTTGAAGGCAAACGGAAAATTGCAAGCTGGTTTGTTGAATGTTTAGAGACACCTGAACACAGCAGTCACGAGTGGGAAGTTGGGAACCTATAAATGGTCTTTGCAGAATTCAAGTTTTCTGATGGTGGTTCAAGACTGTTCTGCCAAAATGCACATCTGTGAACAGAAAGCTGCTCGTTGCATAGACGTGGTTGCTTCTCAAGGCTTCTTAAGCAGGGTTTGCCATAAGCTAGCTGAACACATTTCTAGTTTAAGACTGCTACTGGTCAATGGTTGTCATGCTTACTGAATCTAAGAGGCAAAAAATGACTCAAAATTTGGTTTTCTAAATGTTGAACATATGTGGTCTTGTTCAGATATGAAATTGTAACCCTGTCAATGGCACCCCCGGAAGGAGAGGAAGATCACAATCAAGTTCATTACATCATCAAGGTATTTGTTACCAAGTGATCTGTGAAGAAGTGCACTTGAAGTGGAATTTTGGGATGCATGCCTTAGTTCTGATCTGGGTGTGAGTACCATCAATGTGCACAGTATGATCTGGGTATAAGTACCATCAATAAAGTCAGTCACTTAAGGTTTTAACACTTTGTTGATCGCTTTTTGTTTTGTGTTGTTTCTCATGAATGACTCGTAGGCAGCACAGGAGAAAGAGGAGCTCCAACGTCATGGCGATGAACTTGATGCAAAGACCCAGAAAGCAGAGCGTGAGATTATTGCAATGGAGAACACGTTGCGTTTGATCAACGGCAGCAACAGCATGTTCAGAACAAGCTTAAACCCTGTAACTATGTCAAGTAAGAATTTTTAGAATCACTGTAATGTTTGTCACTATAGTTTCCCCAGCCAGGATGTGCTCCCTAGCTTTACATTTGTAATGGTAATATTACATGCAGGAATGCATGGTGTTTTCAATTGATTTTAAAAAATAAAGAGATGACTGGATTTGATTTTCCAGTGGTAATCCCAAGGGATTGCTTGCATAAAGACTTAGACAGCAGGGGCATGTGATTATGAACCACTTTGGTTACCTTCTGCTAGTTTTCAACTGTATCTTGTTCTGTTGTTTGTGTAAGTCTAATCTGTATGATTCTACTTTCAGGTGAGGAACGTGAGGAAGAAGAGAAACTGCAGAAACGTCTCCATGCCGCCATGGACAAGTTCAAGTACAAACGCAAAGAAGTGAGAGAGATGCAGGAGAGTGTCCAGGTAAGAAGACTGGTTTGAGGTGAATGAAACAAGAGCACAGTGTGCAGATGAACAAATAAAAAACAACAACAACCAGAATGGTAAGCTCATACCACCGCGGTGAACAAGTTAATCACACTTTGGGATTTTATCTTCTGAGTTATGTGTGACTTAAATTTTTGGATAATTGAATTGATTGCTCTGGACCTATGGAGCTTACGTCATCACATAGAGAAAGCCATAATTGTGATAACAAAGGTAGCTAAGCTGACATTAACACCATTGTTATTGGTATTGGCATGAGAATTCTATTGTCCAGAGAATGTGTGGTTATTCAGAGAACATTTCTTTTACTGTGAGTTTTTCTTTTGTGAAAGAGACAAAATTGCTGGAATTTCCTGCTTGCTCTCAACCTGTTTTGTTTTTCTTTGTTTTTGTCTGTGCCAGAACTTGAGTGAGAAGCTGAATGAGCTCAATTTTCAGGAGGTGGCTTTGGTTGAGCAGATTGGCCAAGAGCAGGTAAACGCAAAAACTTCTTATTTTGTTGCTTGATCTTAGTATGTCCTCATACCCAGTCACAGTGTAACTCTGTGTCCTCATACCCAGTCACAGCGTAACTCTACTCGTTGTACACTCTAGAATGCTGCGGCATACGCGAAGAAAGAGGCGGAGGACCAAGCTGCCAAGAAGGAGAGAGCACAACGACAGGTGAGCCTGACTGACGAAAGATAAGCTTGGACATCTCTCTTACTTGACGGCAATTTTTGAAGAGTTTTCACTTCAGTTTGATTCAGATCAATGATGTGTTGTTTCCTTTGTTTTGCTGAGTGACAGTCTTACGCTTTATGCTTTGTAGCTGGCAAGGGCTCGTAAAGACCTTCGTACCAGTGGCAAGGAAGAGGCAGTGATTGTGCAGGTATGTGCTCTCTGTTACCCAATCTTTCTCATGAACATTCTCTTGAGCTTCTTCTCTGAGCAGGCAGTTTATTGCTAAGCTTAGTGGTTGTACTTTGCACTAGATCTTCCACATGCAATTGCATTTTCTCTTTGTAGGTCTTTAGTTGTATGTCTTTACTTTTTCTGACAGTTGGGTTCTTTGCTTGGCAAATACCAGCAACTTTGGCTGGGACTTGTATAGTAGTGTAAGCAGAAACCACCTGCTGATAAACCAAGTCATGGCTAAGAGTTTGTGCAATTGAATCAGAAATGGTAGAAAAGTCGTAAGTGGAAAATGGGAAATTATCATGAGAGCAACTTCTTGTGAATTTTCGAAATGGGTTGAAATTATCATGAGAGGAACATTTTTGTGAATTTTCTGAATGGGTTGAAATGGTGAATTTCAAAACATAGAAGGCACCATACTACAGCTGAGTTGTGCTGAACAAAACAGACCTAGTATATACTAGTCTCATGACAATAAGCCACTTCAAAATGGCTTAGTAGTAGTTTCCAAAACAGAAATAAACAAAGCCCAATGTAATGTCCTGTTTTACAGTATGCAGCTGTGCCTTTCAAATACTTCAGTGCTAACAAACTCCCTGTTGCAATTTGCTTCTTGGCACAGACTGACATCGAAACTCGAGAGCTGCGTGACTTCAACACATCTTCACTTCAGCAACTTGGAAAGATAGCACGAGATTTTCCGGCCACTACAGACACTGTACAGATGCTTTGCCAGCAGGTAGGTTTTCAACACATCACAGGCAAAGTTACTTTGCAAATCTTTCAATACTGTGCATGTAGCTCTTTGCAAAAGAGGATAAAGCCAATTGAATTCCTTTATGATTTCAGCTTGACCTGCCTCCCCCGCCAACAAGTGGGTTGTCCTCTCGTGCTAGCTCTATCTCTGGCAGCCATTCTAGTTTGTCATCTCGGTAAGTTTATACTTGCAAAGACACAGTTACCGCTTCTCAAGTAATTTGAAGAGTCTGAAAGAAGATTTTTGTAGTAATTGGTTGCCTTCTAGAAGTCAGCAATATCTTTCCTCTGCTTTTGTTGGAATTCTTTTAAGAAAGAGCTGGCACCTGAAAGGGCTTTGGCTTGATGCACTTCATTGCCAGCTGGAGATTTGTTGGTTTTGCCTGAAAGATTTTGTTTGTGATGGCTTCTTGTTTAGGTCATCAACTGCTAGCCGCCGAAGCAGTGCTGAGCCACCAATGGCTCTACCTGGTGCTGTTGATGAGAGCACATCCTCTTCAGGTATAAGCTCACTCTTGACAGACCTCATTAACATAACCATAACATCTCACTAATAACCATAGCAACATCAATGGTAACCATGGCAACATTAATTATAACCTTGGGAACATCATTCATAGCCATAGCAACGTCAATGGTAACCATGACAATAGGAATAATGACCATGGTAACACTAATGTAACCATAGCAACATCAATGGTTTCCACAAGATGAATGATAACCATGGCAACACATGGTCTGAATTTTGGTTTAATTGTCCTTATTTTGCAGTCAGTTGTTATGATTCCTTTCAATTTTGTGTTTGACTAAAAATTTCATGTATCTGAACAGTTTTCCTGTTCTAGGCATTTGTGTAATTGTGTTTTCTTGCTATTTGGAACAGTCATGCCAAGCACACGGAGAGAAAGACAGCCTGGCAGTTCACGTAGCACCCCCCACAGTTCTCGCACAGTGTCTCGTTCCGGCTCTGTTTCATCTTCTTGTGCTGGCAGCCAGCGGAGTACACCGAGAGCAGGCACTGCTGGTGTTGCTGATCTAGGTCTAGTGGGAACACGGGCATCTGTGTCACAAACAAGCGCCCACAGTAGCCGAGCAAGCAGCCGTCCAGGCTCTAGTCGCACATAATACTGTAACCATTGATCAAGAGAGCTATGTATGTCTGCCTCCATCTCCTGTCAGCAATACTCCACTAACATGCAACAGTTAGGAATTGACCCTCAGAATGTCGAATGCATGGTCATTGAGCTTGATGTCGGCATTGTCAGTGATAATGTTTTGATCGCTTTAAGATGATCCCCGATTTAACTCTCCCTTTAATGAGATTGTGGACAGAATAGTACCAGACAAACGTGTGACAAGTTGCTTGTTATATTTTCATCTCCAAAGTTAATAAAGAAGATTAAAGATTTTGTTATTCAGCCTGGTGTCTTTGACAAGCTGAAATCTCAGGAAGTTCTAAGTGAGTAAATAATGCAGGTTGCACAAACATGCACTTTTACTTACTAGTAGGGCTGTAATGGGTAGAGTTTTCCTTGGGTATTGGGTTCGGGTAATTTTTTTGGGGGTAGCATGGGTACCCTATCGAGTACGTAGACCGGTCACACAATGTATCCAAGGCAACCCACACAATTGTTACATTGTTTATCACCTGTAGTTAGAACTTCCATGGTTCTGTCTTGTAGTCACTATGCATTTTATGATTCTATCTGCATTTCTATGTGCATATTTGTCAGCGCATAGGGACAAAACTTCAAGAGTTGACATGTAGTATGCATTAGATACTGTACTAGTACATGGAGTTTTCACACTAGTATTGTCCATTTGTTGCCATGGATACCCTTGCAGCAGTGTAGTAGCTGTGAAAGCAAACTAATAATGAAGAGTTGATGAGAGACGTACAAACTAGTACTAGGCCTCAATCCTGACAGTCAAAGACTGCCTGCAAAGAATGGTGAACGAAGGAGCCACGCACTTCATGAGGTTCTGAAACCCAGAGTGCTGGACTGTGGCCATTGGCAGCATATCGTCCACAATCATCTCGATCATCAGCTGCAAGATCTTCTCGTTAGACTGGACGGCGAGAAACGACCTCAGCGGAATCACTGGGCTAAACAGGGAAGAGCTCTTCTTCATCGGAGGTTTCACATCCTCATCGTCGTCTGCCTCGCGCTTTACTGCCTTCGCAGTTTCCACTATTGAATGTTTCGCCTACAAATGCCGCTTCATCGCTGACGTGTTGCCGGATTTATACGTCAGCTTGTCCTCGCAGTGTTTGCACTTCGTCGACGTTCCGTCCGTCTTCAGAAAGTGTGTCCACACAAAGCTGGACATTTTGGGCGATAAGTAGTTTTGAGAAAAACTACAACTAATGCGCAAAGGGGCTGAGTTGAACTCTACAGTAATTAAATATTTCCAACAGCAACGGCAAGGCGTGGAGCAAGTCCGTCAATGCATGGTCGAGACTCGAGAGTGCAACAGGTTGCTGTTGCGCAACCTCCTACCGCAGATCATGAGACTTGCATGTACCGTACCGGCGACGCGTAGATCATCGCACTCACGTGCGCAGTTCGAAAGTGCACCAGGTGCACGTTACGAAGCATGGGCTATCCGATCGGGTTTTCAAGCGCAATTTTCTACCCGACTACCCGAGGATCTTACAGGTAGCACGGGTACCCGACTACCCGATGACAGCCCTTCTTACTAGGATATGAATTCTTACTCACAGACCTGACATTCTAGATCAATTGGAGAAAGATAAGCATTTCTTTGGCCTATTCAATGATAATAACTATTGAGGAGGTATACAAAAAATCAGCATGGCCTGGGTTAACGTCACCATGCCAGTTACCATCACTGAAATCGCGGCTAACATTAAATGCTATATGGTTGTGCAAGTTCTTATGAAATACCGCGAACGGTTTGGGAAACCATAGGCCATTAGGTTAACAGTGATCAAAAGTTAACGTTGGTCGTCCCTCAGAAAAGAATGGTTCTTCACGGCTGAAAAGAGGGAAGAACTGTGGTCCCTTATGCAGAGTGAGGTGGTTGATCATCCCTGGAATCATGTACATGTGACCTGTGCGATATAACGTGAGCTGGGCACATAGTGATGTCATGGTGCATGGTATACCATTAGAGTATAAATAAGTGGACGATGTGCTGTGTAGAGTATTTGCGGTAGCAACTACTTGGTGGTGGTATCAGACCCACCGACCCACCCAACCACCCTCAGCTGGCTGTTGAATGTATTTTTTCTGGTGTGCCTTCAGCATGCGTTCCTGTGCCCATGCAACACATGAACCTTTTACAGCAGTATGTCTGAGTTGTTCTCGTCTGTTTTGATCTGCGTTAATTCTGTGGTTATTTATAGCAAGATCGGTAAATGGTGAACGCTTTTTCCTCCATGGCACATGTCTGCCAGAGCGTGGAGGTTTTTCCTGTCAGCCAATGATTTGCTGAAAATTAACGTATGATTCTGGCCACCAATTTGTCTGTTTGTGAAAATACTTCTACCTTCTGCTTCGGAGTTTTTCCCAGGCTGCATTCCCTCTTTCAGCACTTGAGCTGCGTCAATTTTAGGTTGTGAGTTAATGTGAGGCCATGTGTGGCATATGTGATGCGTCAGGCTGCTGACCAGCAAATGTAGGGCTTACCGCCACTGCTGTGCATGTCTGTTCAATGACAGGAGAACAATAAATGAGGAACTGACCGCTTGGCTCTTGAATTTTATCCTTAAGGATTCCCTACCGTTTTGTTGGTTGTCAATGAATATTCAAGCAGCACTCGACTTTTTTCTTTTAAATTATTATTTGCTTTTACGCTTCGCTTACTTTCAAGACTGAGGCCTCGGAAGGTCACCTATCATCAATATCATCAACCACTCATTTTCAGGCTTACACTGCGCCAACAGTTTCAACTGTACACCAGACTTGGAAAGTACAGCTGAAGAAGGCGTTGAACGCCGAAACGTTCTCTAAATAAACACCGGCTCACTGTGTGTCCTTGTAGACCTCTTTCCTAACTATCATCAATATGTTTGTGTTCAAATGGCTCATCATGGCTGTTGTCTCATTTTGTTCCTGTCTTTCGGTTTGATCACTTGTGCTCTTTTATTTCATTTGTCTGATTGTGTAAAAAGCAATATGTGTACGGTGATGTATGTACGTTTGTACATTGTATGTGTGGATATATCTACATGTAGGCCTACATGCATGTACGATATGTATGTGCTTGTATAAGATGTTTGTGCGTGCATCGTACGGCGTGCGCGTGTCTCGGTGCAGTTGATGAGTGCCTGTGTAAAACTTCTCTTTCCTCTGGTTACAGGTCGTGTAACCTGCCTCCTCCACCATGTCATATGCCTTGTGACAGCTCTAACGGTCATTGGCATTACACCATCAACATTGATCGGCCTTCTTCGCATGCAATCCGAGAACGGGCGCTAGCTGCACATGTACTCGTCGCTATCCCTAGTACGTCAGTACGGCATACGGCTGCAGAGGATGGAGCTCCTGATTGCCTCTTCGCCGTATATATTCAAACATTGTCTGATGATGCTCGGAGATTAACACTGTCCTGAGGTGCTGCGAAAATGGTTGAACCGATCATCACCGTAGACATAATGACGTAGAGACGTAGAGGCTTGGTCCAGATTGCTATCTGATCATTTCCTGATCCTGACGACTCAGTGACGAGTCGCTAACTTTCAAAGTTCTGCGTGGAATTTGAACTGAAACGAGACGTCATTATCTAGGCACCAAAAGCGGGAGGCAAATTTTCAAAAAAGCTAAGGACTATCAGACCACTAGTCTAAATTAGCCTGCAGTGGTACCGGTGCAGTAAGCTAACCATCGCATGCAGCTGCCATTATGCATGAATTATTATGATTCAGACCTTCCTCTGACAGAATATCTGTCAGAGGAAACAGGACAGGTTCTTTGTACAACCCAGAGCTTCCACCCTTGGCCAGCCGATACATGCTCGTACAGTTGTCGCGGTCCGCGAGCCCACGCCCAACGTCTGATTCCCAAGTGGCCGTGGCCTTATCCAGATAAACTGTAGCTCCTAGCTTGTCGATGGACAGTAGACTACATGCTGGTGGACTCTACTGCCATTGACGCTATGCATGCATATATATGGCATGAGGTTGACCTGGCTGACCATGATTTTTTGTGAAAGTGATGAGATCTGAAATGTTACTGTATTAATGGGCTGCGGAGATGCTGACGTTGGGACAAGCGTGGCCTAATCTATCATCTGTCATTGACAGCGCGTTCGATCTAGGGCGACGTTCCTGCTGCTCCTTGCCACAAACGTGAAACGGCCCCAGGCTCATTCTATCAATGTCGTCCCTCTGTTCCTCGGCACGGTTGTGTCGTCTCTGCCTAGTTCTGACCACTTGAAAGCCAAAATTGACATGAAATGGAAATCCGCTTCTTGAACTTGAATTAAATTCTTTGGTCATATAGGTACAGATATGTGTGCTTTGATCTAGGGGTCACCATGCATTTTAGGATGTACAGAGCGTTCAAAGATTGTTGGTTTACATGACGTGATTTCCTTGTTTATGCTGAAGTAATCAACCATTTCTGGCCAAGCAAAACAACCAAGCAGTTGAATTTTGGTTTTCTATCATTCACAACATACAAGGCTAGGCTGTCAGAACAAAGAAAATATTGTTCTCACCTTACAACATTGCAGGTAGGTGCTAGCCAATACACATGCAACTGTTGTTTCCTGCTTTTTCTTCACCATTTTCTTAGATACATTTCCGATACTCCATAAATGGCAACTGCTGAAAATCCAGTCACGTCACAAAAATAACACCCTGCTGCTGAGAAACTGGAAATGGAGGTGCAAAACTTATTTCAGGTTAACAAAGAATATGGTTCAAAGAAACATTTTTAACATTGAAACCATGGAGTCACCATGCAAAATAATGAGTATTTCACCTGTGTACTTCACAACTGAGTTATTGGGAAATAAAAAAAAGAGAAAAAAAGAAAAGTAATTCAGAATATTTAAGAGACATAAAGGACAACAATATATCACTGGCTGCTCAACCAAGCCTGATAGGCAGGGTCAGGCAAACCATACCCCTCAGCTTTGTGGCACTGATACCGTTCAAGAGTAGACGGCGATATAGGAGTCACTGATGGCACACCGGTCGTTGGAGTAGGTACAGCAGAACTTTGGCACTGTGTGGAGAGATAATCTGTCAGCTTCTTTACAGTGGCTGCTGACTTTGTAACTCGAGGCTTCCCATTGGGGTCTGGCTAAGATAATACTGCCTTGACACCCACAGGTCCACCTCGGTCCATTGCCAACCGGAGATCCTGGAGGGAAAGCCCTGCTTTTGCAATCTTCTCTGCCATTGATGCTGACAAGGCAGATCTGGGCACATTGCTCTTCAGGTCCACAGTGAGCTCCTTGCAATGCAGCATGTGCAGGTGCATCTGGTAGCTGGATTTTACTGTGGTACCATAAGCAACTGCCTTGTCCTTCTCCAGGCACTTGTTGCTCGGCTGGCATAACGCTTTCACATCTTCGATGGCATTATGTGCGTCATACCTGTATGGTCCAACAAACTGGGTAAAAAGAGACTGCTGTGGCTACTTATACACCAGAAGATTTCAATTTGTTCCCAATTTTGACAACAGCATCTGCTTCCATGGCGTTTGAAGATCCATCAAAGTTTTTTCAACAGTCATGGGTGGCACTGGCTTGCCAACTTGTTGAGCTGTTGAGAAGGTGGCACAGCGCTTAGAGCGTGTGGCATATGCAATGATGCAGCTAGTTTTTGCACCAATACAATGTCCAACTCCTAGCAAAGAAATATCAAAGCAAAGATTCACCAGCACCAATCAATTCAGACTCCAAAAAAATCCACGTAAATTAGCATTGCACTCTCACTCACCAGTCAAGCTGTTCATTGCATGCCCACGCTTCTGCCAGCCCATATCATAACTCATGGTTATGCCATCATCTCCAGATAAAGCCTTCTCCTCAAGTGCAAACTTGTTGCAGCTGTCTTTGGCAACAGCTTCAACAACAACTCCTATTCTTTTCTTGTGCTTCTGAAGACAGCAGTCACTGCTGACAGGAACATTCAATGTTGCCATGAAGTTACTGACATGTGCTGGCCCAATCCCTGCATGGTCCATAACTACAGCAACATACAGATTTTGGGTAGATGTCCAAAACTCAGGTGAAAATATAATTATTTTTATTTACAACACAGCTTGAAAATAGATGTACTAGCATTTAAGCAAACAAAACTAAAAAAAAATCCCAACGTACAGGTAGTACATCTGATAGTATCGTAGTTCTAACAATGCAAAGTTATTATACAGACTGGGGGAAAAAAAACAATAATAAAAAAGTATCAAAGTCAAGACTAAAAACACTAAATTTTTTCACAGCATGTAGATCTAACTCAAAGTCTTCCAAGCACGAAAAAAATTCCACCATACCAGTCGCAGAAACTTAGAAAAAAATTACTCAACACCCACCCAATACCATTTTGGTGTTCACAGCGTAACCGCGCTGTCTACCGGTCGACATTGGGTTGGTTTCAGATGTAGGCACTAAATTCACTGCTTCAACTGTTGCACTTCACCCCCAGCACGGACGCGTAGCCATATCGCTTCTCTTGTACGCAGTCAATCAGTCGAAGCTCTGTCTTACATGAATAACATCCTCGACAGAGACGCTCAGCAACAAGCCTCAGCTCAACAATCCTACCACCAACGAAAAGAGAAACGCCAATGGCCTCAGTGGCTGGGCTGGTGATAACCTTCGAAATAGTAAATCATAGCCTTACCTTCGTCCAACAAGAACATCCTCAATCATCGACGGGCTATCGATCTCCGCCGCTGGCGCCGGACATCCAGGCTGTTCTTCGCAGTCGTCATCCTTGCATCCTCCTCGCATGGGGCAGTCGTCCTCGTTCCCTTCTACCTCAGCGCAGTCAGCGTTTATGCAGCCTTGGTTGCGAGCGTTGCTCGTCTCGTTGCCATCTGCGGCGACATTCGTTTTTGTGGGCAAGTTTTCGGCAGGAACATAAACTGACGCTTCGAAACAATACTTAGCAGCACACGTGGAAGAATACGACAGTTCAGAACGACGCTCAGCACAGCCTGGACTTGCGATTCGGCCCAGTGGCTCCAAGACACTGCCGTCGACATCCAACGAGACGATATCGATATCCGTGTCTCCATCACCTGGCACTCGCTGGCGGAAAGTGGAAAGACGCTTGGCAACTTTTGCCTTGCAGAAACGACCACGATAGCGTGAAGCCATCAACGGGATCTTTCGAGAAGACGAGGAAGTGCAAGCTCAAACTCGATCACACTTTCCAAGCCGAGACTTAGTACAGTATCTGTGGTATCTACTATTTATAATTTAAGTATTTCTAGCTTTCTATACTCCCTTGTCTTTCTTATGACTGATGAAGCCAGAGTTATTTCTGGCGAAACGTCTCATGAAAAAAAGTTTCTTGTGACTGGTGTGCTGGGAAATCCTCTTCAGAAACGTCTCATGAAAACAGTTTCTTGTGACTGGTGTGTTGGGAACTCCTTTTCATGTTATGACTACCCTGTCTGGATCTCTGAAGTCCAATCCTCTTCATGTTCATATCTAGTAGTACTACACTTGTACTACATACAGTAACATTCTGCGGTGACAGCAAAACACAAAGTACTTTTGGTTTTTGGAACTTTGGAGCGTCAGGACGCTGTGGGTGGCACCATGGTAACCCAACGCGCGATCTGAGGAGAGATAGATGGTGAAAAGCAGAAGAAATCCAAATAATAACAATAATAATAATAATTATTATTATTATCTAGATTTTCGGCGCCACATTTGATTCAAAATAAGAGGCGTGCGCAATGTAGCCAGAGCTTGGCATGGTTGTGACATCGCGATAAGATCTGGTAGCAACGCCTATTTGTTGTAATCGCAACAGCTTATAAAGGAGCTTTTGGTGCAGAAAAAAAAAGCAGCAGCCACGCTAGTGACGCGACGGGCTTTTGCTTTCTTCTTGTTCTGTTCTCTAGAAACTTCCTCCGTCTATGCAGTCAAGTCGGAGCCAAGATATCACAGGTTATCGGTAAATGTAGACTCCTCCGCAGCACCTGGAACTATGGCATTTTTTGCACACGGACTAACGACCGCTCTGGTGATCTACATCTATGGAACTGTCTTGGCCGTGGACGCTCAACTGCAGCGTTTTTCACCGACTAGCTCTTGTATGAAGCGTCTTCTGCAGTCCTCTGGGGTCCATGACTCATCAGCGTTAACGGCCTATGAAGACACCCTTCGACTTTTACGTATCGACGAGGGTAATTCGACGAGAACTAATCCACGCATAATGTAACTTTTGCTTCCAAAACACTTCTCACGGACTGAGCTTTCACCTATGTCTTCGTCGAGAACGGCCGCTATGTCGAAAGCGCCCGGCCTGCTTCAATGGCGGAAAGTGCCTTCTCACGAAAGGACGATATACTTGCCTATGCAAGAAAGGCTACAGCGAGAAATTTTGTGAATCGGAGATTAACGATTGCCTTAGTCAACCGTGTCAAAATAACGGTGAATGTCAGAGGCTTACACCCAGGGGATACAAGTGCGCATGCGCTGTTGGCTACGACGGCGTAACCTGTGAGAGGAAGTGGTTATCTGAAGAAGCTTACAAGCTCTTACCTGGAAGGATGGCTTCGTAGTCCTTAAACTTCTCCGCTCTCCAAAAGAGTTAGTTACATAGAGCAGGTAATCTTGCTCATGGAACGGTGGCTTACACCCAGCAAGTTCAAGCCTCTACCAAAGACGGTTAAATCTCTGTCTGAACAACTCTCTGCTCTTTTCGGCATTTCGACCAATTTTCAGCAGCGGCTCTCCAGTCTAGAAAGGAGATCACCAGCTCTTGGCCTCCTCCGCTCTTCACCAGGCACATCTTGCCTACAATTACAAACCTTGGCCCGTCCGTCGGGGTTTTATTGGCTCAAGGGCAGCCGAGATAGTCTGCAGGTCTTTTGTGACATGGACAATTTCGGGGGAGGATGGGCTCTTGTGGTTTCTATTAGTGGGAAACCAAGGATCACTTACGTTCTAGTGCTTTTCGGTGTTCGGGAGTAAGATGCGTCTTCCCGCGAAAAGGATGGAGTACAGCCAAGTTATCTGACGCCGACATCCGTACGTTGGTTTCCTCCAACGGAGTATTTCGCGCTGATGTCGGCCCTAGCTTGTACACAACATTTTTCAAAATCCCCTGAGGAGGAAAGCTTTTCTCGTCATCATGCACAGGAAGGCGCTGCCCTCGCATCATAACTTCGACGATCTATCCGTTCCTCTGGGAAAGTAACTGCAAGGGGATCGGCGTTGGATACAGGCTCAATGGAGATACGTGCCACGTATTCGACAACCGCGACGATAACGAATGTGGCAGACGCTGGTACTCACGCGAGTATCGCACAAAGCGAGTGCTGTATGGTTACATTAGTTCTAATGGAATAAACAATGGAAAATTTGGCAAGCTGTATGTTCGTCAGTTCGCCGAGGACTTGCTCGACGCAATTGCAAAGGTCTTTGGTAGTTTGCAGATCGATATCGTTATGTGTTGTCCGGCTGCTGATCATTGTGCCTGAGTCGCGGCTTAACGTGTCATAGACTCCTCACATTAATTCCGTAAACTACAGGTGTGAACGACAAACGGCCTTGGCCTTCAAGTAGTTGGAAATCATTTTCTTCGAATTCTTGGATGACGGTAATAACCTACATTTCTACCACTCTTTTTTCACATGTACTGATCAGTTGGTTTCTTTTTCTGCTGCCGTCTAATAAAAGAACATCTGTACTCGGTGATCACAATCAGGGACTTTTTGATTATAATGTACGCAGACACAACGTCATTTGAATACTCCTGAGGCTGCTATGCAAGTTTCGCTTCGTCTAAGTTTACAAGAACTCGTTTGCGGCTGGATATCACCTGAGATAAAGAGTCTAGTAGTAGTAGTAGTAGTAGTAGTAGTAGTAGTAGTAGTAGTAGTAGTAGTAGTAGTAGTAGTAGTAGTAGTAG